>JNDT01001565.1:0-176706 GCA_000697055.1 Saksenaea vasiformis B4078 | reverse complement strand
GGGTATTTATACAAAATAGATCGATAGAAAATAATTTCGCTAAGTGGATGATCATCTAGTCTATCATGGCTCGAATGGATAATGACGGCAGGTAATTGGTTCAATCGTATGCACTTTGGATCGTATGCACTTTGGATCGTATGCACTTTGGATCGTATGCATCTTGGATCATATGCATCTTGGATCGTATGTACTTTGGATCGTATGCAGTTTTGATTGTGCATGGTATTGATCATATGTGCCTTTGGATAAAGTTTGTGGGTCCATTGGAGGTAATACCAGAGGTCATGTGCCGTTATCAGAGTGGATGTCGATTTGTATGGGATTTTGAGAGCCTAATGATAGCAGCTAGAGGATTCCACTAAAAGAATAAGAAAGAAAAGAAAAATAAAATAATGTCGATGTCATTGAGAAAAATAGGAATAGCAGGCGAGATTGCCTGAGTGTGAAAAATAGCACTCTACACCGTGTCAGAGTGGATGTCGGATCTGTATCAGGGGATTCTCAGAACCTCATGATGATATGTATAGAACTCCAAAACCTGTAACAAACTTTGAAAGATATACTATGCCAGTGCGACATTTTTATTGATTACCTGAAAAAGAATAAGAAGAAATAAAAATAAAATAGAATCGACCTCGTTGAGAAAAGGAAAAATAGAAATCAAAATTGCCAGAGAGTGAAAATTGGCATTCTACAGCGAATGAATATAAATGAATACGAATACTCACGAAAAGGCAAAGAATGATCTCATTAAGTTATTTCTCAACACGAAAATGATCAATGGAAGCAGAGCAAAATTGTAGGCAAAAAGTATTCTGCGTCTGTTTCAAAGACAAACTTATGTCATTGAACTGTTAACCAGATCGACTGCTGCATTTTTAGCCGTTGACAACTTTGGGCGATGGAACCCATTTCAAAAACTGTATGTGTCTCTGTTGCGTCTTACAGGCTGACTGAAAACAAAAAGGCGCTGAAATGTATAGAGAAGGGCCCTCAGCGGAAACAAAGCATGTTAATCCGGATCAACAAATTGGCCCGATGCTCTTCCACTGCCTATTGTCATTGAGAGCGATCCATAGAATATGCGAAGAAGACCAGCGAGAAAACAAACATGAGCGAGATTTTATCGTGTTTTTACTTAACGTGTTTGTTTCTGTAATATACATGATGAATTGTAGTGCGCATTGGAAATAAAAACAAAGTGCGATCATATAGGATGCGATCTCTGTGTGTATTACGAAAGTTGATAAAGAAAAAACGGATCTATAGACAACGGTAACGCTTTATCGTGACAAATAAGTGCAATGACAGGAGGGTGCTGGAAAGGATAACCAGGTCAACGGGTCGCTTCATTACAGGAAGACATTGGTTGGTTCTCAGGCACAAAGTCACACAAAAATTCCACGCAAATGACTGTCTAAGGGTAGCGTCGTGGAAGTTGCCGCAGCACACGTTCTTTTTGGCCTTCCACATGGCATCGAATCGTAACAACGGCAATAACAACAATAATAATAACGATCGCGAACGAAATCGGATTAGGGGCCCTACTTCCGCTCTGAGCAGCTTCTTGAGAGTAGGTTATTGGGGACTCTTATGATTCGTTAGACTAAAGCTTTGTCAAGGAACATGGGATTCATGTGGAAAACAGAAGCCTGCGAATGCAGCGACAAAGACGGGAGCAGGAGCGGCAACAAGCCCAAGTGACTGGAACAGGGACCGTCACCGAAGAATCCGAGAACAATGTAGAGGAAGTAACCGAGCAAAGTAGGCAAGAAAGGACAACAACAGCCGTAGTGTATGCTCCAAACGCCGCTCGTCGCACCCAATCTGCTGCTGCGAATTCCATCATCACGAAGGCCAATAAACGGAAAAAAAAGAAAGATTCGGATGATGAAGCGAGTGATAACGATTTTGAAGGTGCAGCGGGCCCATCTACCCCACGTAGGACCGTTCCAGGCCGTACTCGGATTGCGTTTTGCAAGATCTGCAACATGCGATTTTCTCGACTATTAGATGAAACGCGACAAACGTGTAACGCTTGCTTGGACAAGAAGAGCGAAGAGCCAATTAAGAAACAAGTCAAGCGCAGACGACTTCCAAACAACAGGCGTACGGCATCGAATCGTGCGGATGGCTTGACGGTCCCAACCCTTCAAGACATATGTATCGATGTAAGTTGGATAATAACCACTATATCTCGAGATATATACTTATTACTATCAAAAAAGGTTATTGCTCGTCACATTGAAGATGTGGAAGCATTAGGAGATATCAGCTTTATCAACATGGACAAAATTGCAAAAATTATTTGTCGAAACCGACAGCTAACTAATCAGACAGCAAGATTATTCATGGGACCCAAAGTGAGGGAGTTAGCTTTGTACGATTGCGCTAGTGAGTACCAAACGATGATATAGTAATCAGCTAACTAACAAGACGTTCTGGAAGATGTCGATGAGGTTGGCTTGTTAAACATTGCGCATTTCTGCATAAGGCTGCAAACGCTCAAGCTGGTTGACTGCGGTCGTATGACGGACGAGGTTCTTTCGACATATGCAGAGCGTCTCAAAGAATTACGATCTATTGAACTATTTGGTCCACATTTAATAGCCAAAAAGGCTTGGGAGACTTTCTTCGAAAAAGTTGGATCGAGACTTGAAACCTTCGCAGTCAGCGATTCGTTACGATTTACAAAGGAATCCATCGATAGTTTAGCCAAGAATTGCCCAAACATGCGCCATCTCCGTCTATCAAATATTGGAAGAATAAGCGAGGAATGGCTGGAAACAATCGCGAGTATGAAGTATTTGAAGACATTGGAATTGGGATGGCCATCTGAAAGTCACGAATTATCTACGGAAGGATTGATCGCCCTGCTGAAACGTATAGGAGGAGACTTGACGGAACTGTCATTACGTAATTGTTCTAACGTTGACGACAACTTTCTCGTTAATGGGATTCTCGAATATTGTCCCAAGTTGCAAGTGCTTGTACTTTCTAAATCAACATTGATTACCTCAGAAGGTGTACAGAAGCTATTTAATGGTTGGAAAACGGATTGGCCTGGCCGTGGCCTCAAGCGCTTGGAACTTGCTGGATGCAGAGAGTTAGATGACGAGACGCTCAAGTCGATCATTCGCCATTCGGGGAAAAGCTTAACTCATCTTGATATCCACAGCTTAGACAAACTGACCGCGACTGGCTTGGAGTCCTTAGCTGAGCAAACCCCACAAGGAGCAATTTGTCAAGAGCTGGAATATCTTGATTGTGGATTTGTCCGCGCGATGGATGATTTCGTGCTCCAAAAATTGGTTAAAGCGTGTTCTTCGCTTAAGCACATCAAAGTCTGGGGTTGCTACCAGGTAGGCTCGAAGTGAATGCGCAAATCAGTAGTTAACGTGATCTACTCTAGCTGACCGAGACTATCCAACCGCCTCGAGGCCTACATGTCGAAGGAAGAGAACAAGAGCGCCTGTGATGCGATACGAGTCCAACTTAAGATTAAAAATTTGAATAATGTTTAGCATGAACTGCCTAGCTGCCATTGTCAACTGGATAGCGTGTCTAGAAGACCAGCAATCTGACGTGCTGCATACATCGTAAGAATTATCAGAAAAAAAAGTAATGAAAAATACATTGTTGTGTCGTGCAAGTAAACAGCCTTACTCTTCGATGGAGAAGCGATTCTAGCAAAGAATGGACCGGAAATGTTTGTCCAAGAAATACAGAAATCTCATCACCATAAACAGAACTAAATCAACCACATGGACGCAGATCAGTTGTATGGATATGGCAGACGAAGTGTTTTAAGTCAAACTCAACGTAAAGCATCGTAGCTACTCTTTGCGAAGATGTGAATATGAGGAATAGATACATACAATGTGAGCGAATCGCAAAGGTTGGGCTCAAATGGATAAACTTGGACAAGAGCACAGAAAATGCACCCAGTCCCCTATAAACAAGGGATACTTGCGCAGCTTTTACTCTTTCAAAATTCTAATGATCGATAATGAGAATGTCGCAGCAACAAACTGTTATCAATCTCTGTTAGCAGAAAACGATAGTCTATAATGTGATTTTAAGCCGACATTCGTCAACCAGAACAAAAGCAAGCAAGCACACAGGAATGAACGTAACATTAACTATCAAAGCAAGGACTTGGATATGCCAACATAAGGCGAACCAGCGTTTCCGAATTGATGCTTCTTCCAAATTTCGACTTGCAGAAAACCAGCTCTGAAGTTAGCGCAGAAAATGTCGTAATAAACGCTGTATTACTTGTCAGCAGTGCTGTGTTGAATTAAAAATATCTTGCCAAGCAGCAAGCGCCGTTTGAAGTCCATTCCGAGCACTGTGCATTTCTAGCATTAGTGTCATTCGGAAACAGTAAAAGTCTAGTTATGTCTCCATGACTAAACTAGCTTCTAGTCGCTGTCTTATCTGGAGCCGCTTGTCGGAGAGGTGTCATCTCTCTAGCCGTCTGCGATATCAAAACTGGTGTTCTTCTCCAGAGTAAAAGTTGAAGCAATATTCTTTTTAAAGAAAACACGTAGACGATTGCAACGATGGTCAAGCCTTGAGGGGGCCAAGCGTTGGCGATTTATTACACAAACTTTTATTCGGTCATTGAAATCGAAATGTGACCATTTTTCTTTATTTATCTTTGTGTTGAACAAAATTCGTATTGGGAGACACTTCTTCTTTGCTCCAAGCATACTCCATAGCATCAAAATACTTCTTTATCTCCAGAAACTTTTCAGGCGAGCATCCTTCACAGCTTTGGAACTCTTGCAGGAAGTTTTGCATTCTCGGTTCCAAGACTGTCTTCTGTGACGCGAAGTCCAATGTGCCATCTTCCGTGTTTTGAACTGGAACAGTTGATGTCACATGTGAGTAAGTAGACACTATTAACAGCATTACGCGTTAGAAGCTGTATGCAAGTAGTTTTCTACAATACCTTGAAGGACGTTTAGGTTGGGATTGGCACGCTGGAGGAGATACATATGTTTGCATGCTACTTGGCGCCAGACGAAGTCTCTGCAGGTGCATGCTGTCATGTTCGAATTTTCGACAGAAATATTATATGCCACGCCCTCCTGTGCGAATGATCTGACAGTATGACCCGCGACCATATCGTCAACTACAGCACTAGGTATCTGGGCAGCTGCAATCTCTCGTCGTCTTCTCTCTCTTTCTGCGGGCCTCATTCTTCCGACATTTGCGCTTACGCGTGCTGTGGTCATCTTGAAGTCGAACTCTACATCATGCGTCAAGATATAGATCAAGCGATCTACTCTTCTGTTGCGTTTTCTTCCAAGGTATGTCGTCTTGAGTTGATTGTGCCAGCTTTCCACGTAGCTGTTTGTTTCCATGTTCGTAAAAATCTGCGGTTGGAAAGCTGCGCACCAGTTTTTAATCTTCGTCAAATTATTGCGAGAAAGATGTGTGTTGCTGATTATCTGCAATAAACTTTGTCCTTTATTCCATGGCACACGAAGGATCCCGTTCTCACATTAGCGACTTCAAGGGAGTAATAATTTGTCGGTGCGCTTTTTTATTTTCCGGTTACAGCGCCAACCTTCACTCATTTGCGGATATGTTTCATCCATGCACGAGCCACATGGAACAAATACAATGAGGGTGATGGTGTTTGGGAAGGCGATAGAGATGACAGTGTACTTGGCGATGCTGCAATCAATCATCATCTTTGTGAACGATTCAAGGTCGTAGTGATCCCTCAGGGACGTCAGCCGTTGCATCAAGGGTTGTGTCTATCGTATTCCGACATCCTTTTCAGTCATTGTCAGAGTCATTGCCATCCAATAATTGGTAACTGCCGTAAATATGATTCTGATTTCTACCGCGGGATTAGTTTGAGCACAGACTGTGTTGCTTGCTTGTTTCTTTATCTATCAATCCTACTGATCCTTCATCCATAAATGAGTTTTGGTTCTTTTTTGCAGCCTTTTTTCGTGAGTTATTCTTCAAAATATGGAGGACTGATACACGTTTTGAGTGACTAGGTGTTTTCTATGTAGTTGCGCAACAAAGCTATCTTATTTTGAATCCCAAATAAAGTGAGCGACATAAGAGTGCGTCAAAAGCAGCACCTGCAAAAAGTCTAGACACTCACAGTGAAAGAAAAGGAGGGATACACTGTTGTTTGTGTATGGTCTGAACATAATCTCGTGCGTTTTCAAAGCAAGTAACTCTCAGGGAGCTCGCATCCAATGTCCTTGCAGCCATTTGAATGAACTATGTCCGTGCTGGTTACGTCCACCTCCTTGATCCTGCATATGCTGCCTCTTCATGCGGCAGTAAAACAAAGAACAAGTTGCGCACATGTGGCTAGTTTATCTGCGAAACAGGATCATGACCTGATATTGAGCATTGTAGAAGAACAAAGAAACCTCATGATTAATTTTAAATGACAACAATGAAAACACATAATGACCACATTCCAAAACAGCTTTTTACTTCTCTACCCTCCTATCCACTTTTTACTTATTTTTATGGAACCTATTGTCGAGGAAGAAGAAGAAGGAGTAGGCTCACCCGCACAACGGCAGAGGCAACGCTACAGGCACTCGATTTTGCCACGGGATCGAGGACGCTTCCAACGGGTTACAAGAAAAATAAAAGTATCCAATTTTCTCAGGCCACAGTTTGGCCATCTAAATGTGAGTCAAACTACGATACATCCATTGCTTAATCATATATTTCATGTAGCAACGTTTCCGGCATATCGCCGAGCAATATCACGTCCTTCGACGTGACGCTTTGAACCTGGCAAACCTACACGTCCGTCGCTGGGCGGAAGAGGGACACGACCACGGAAACTTCACATTTCCACCAATTGCTACTTGAGAATTTTGGAGAGCGGCATTCAGATTTGTTCAGTACAGGCCCTTACACATCAACACTACCCAAACCGTAAGTGTGTACATGCAGGGAAGTGGTCAAGTATCCATGCCTTTATTTTGTAGCCATCATGGGAACGAAGCCTTTGGACCACGGCGATTGATCGCTTCGAGCCGTTGCGGAAGGACGAACATGGTGGATGTAAGTTAGCATTGATCGATTGAAAATGCATGACACTAATCTTGGTATAATAGATCTGTACGCTATCGAAAAGATCGAGGGATTTTTCATCGAGATGCCTGATCCATTTGCAATCAACGCAATACAAAGTATGAGATAGTCTTCCAATGATTATAGATCTAACATGCCCATAGATGTTCGCAGGCACCTCGTGAATAATGTCTCGACATATTTGCGATATGTATGGTTGGCCTATTTTCGTGGTTTGAAAGAGCGCCATCAAGGCTTCTTACCTGGAGGAGGACCCGCGGCTCATGGTACGAAACAAGTTCGAATAAATCTCACTAACAATAGTTCTTCTAGCTCGATTCGCCGTTACTCGTATCACAAATCATGAACCACTAGAGGACCATCACTGGCAAGATATGCCTTTCAGAGGCGAACTGCTGACTTTTTTTTGAGTAAATACCTTGTGATTAATTTCATTGTTAATCATATCGACTGTCACAGGATCCAATACAATCTGTACCAGACTCACCTCGGTGATATCCTGATTGACGAGGTCGATCCAGAGGATGAAGGAACCCATCCACTTTTTCCAAGGATTGTGAAATACATGTACGAGTTGTATCCGTACACAGTTCAATATGACGGTAGCCGTTGGTCACTTCTGCCTATTGCAACACATCAAGTCGGTTACTTTCCGATTACGGGCAGAGGTCTATGGAAAATCTTACGTGATGCCTTTCTTGCAAACGAGGCTGTTCCTCCACTGTTTGTGGTAAGTGAGCGTATCCTGGTTTTAAGTCGTCATGTACATTAAATGCTCTGATTCTAGTGTGAGAATCCAAGATGGAGACAACTACCGTATTGCAGTCTCAAAGAATTTGACGCTCTTTGTCGAGATCCCGTCTGGCGAGAAAATTTTTGGGAACAACTATTTAACATCGACAAGTGTCAGAAAAATCGCTGGCGGTGGAATAATGAACGTAGGTCGCTGTGCTTCCGAACTGCTGCTAATTAATTTATATTCTAGCTGTCGTTAATGCTGAACGTACTGCTCTTGAATTTGCTTACTATTTTGAAACGGATGGTGTAGCCGCATCTGTGGTATTCGAGTGTCGCAAACACGGTAGGAGGAAAATGGCATGCTTCTTCCTGTCCTCATACTTTGTTAAGAACGTTTTCCCTCCTCCCAAAGGGATTTTCGGCTCCTACCCCGGAACATGGACCTTGGCTCATGGACGAAGGGTATTTATCACCTTAACAAGGAACCGACAGGTCTGGCACAGGAGCGTCTCGCGGGATCAAGGATCGTGGGACTTGACCCGGGCATACGATCGTTGTTCAGCGCGGTGGACACCAACGAGCCACTTGTAACTCGAGAGCTGCGCAATGCTCACACAGCCACAATTAGCAACAATGAATACCAGTAAGTCCACTTTGCCATATGATGATCGATGATCGTTAACAGGTCTTTAAGACTCCGATCCATGTTCTCGTGGGCCAAGCAAACGGAATTAAAATCACGTCGGGATGCATCCATGCGGAGAACCCGCCTACAGTCGCAACCACAATGGAGTTCAAAAGATACATACAAACAATCAGTAATATACATCGACCGTAAGTATAACATTTATTTGAGAATATTCAACGATACTAAAGTGGTCACTAGCATGCACGACTTTAATTGTTCTTATCGCCATCGTGAAAATCGGATGCTCTTGTACTCTGCACGACGTAGTACGTTAAATGTACTGGCTGACAGGGTAGCTACGGGTTCGCCCCGAGACGTAAGTGACAACATCTCTAATTATAGATCTAATGTCTACGTTTCGGATAGGATTTGATCCAACCGCATTATAAATCTACAAGATCGAAAAGGAAGCGCCGGCGGCGGCGGTTAAGAGAAAATATTCACCAACAACAGCAGCAGCCGACCATCGTTGCATATGGTGATGCTGATTTGAAGCCTACAATGAGGGGTCTCGGTCCGTTACCAGTGAAGGTATATGTTACATACTTTCCATTCGGATAATGCTAACTTAAAAACACATGCTAGCAATTCCGGAAAATACTCGCGCAGAAGTCCCTTGTTATACTAATAGACGAATATAACACTTCAAAAGTGTGCTCCAGCTGTGACAATGACACGCAGCAGTTTGTGACGCCCACTTCACGGTGCCAGCACAAGTAAGTCACTGGTTTTTGCAAGCTCATACCAATTAACATTGTGTATCCTTAGAACGATGTTGCTCCGTCGTCCGGGCGACGATCGTCGCAAAAGATACTGTTTGAATGAAGAAAATGTCATATTGCAAAGGACTTCGCAATGCCCTGAGTTGCAACTATTACGTGAGGATCAGATCATACCGAAAGCAAGTTTCATTAACAGCATTCATGATAGCTTTGAACGATTTCCGCTGCAAGGTCTATCCGATTAAATTGTGCAACCAACATCAGTTGGGAGGCACTGGCATGGAACATGGAGAACAAAGGCCACTGGTATGTAATTCCTGTGTGAAAGTATGAAGCTAAGGTTTTCTTTAGTTTTGGAATCGCGATATCAATGCGGGCAGAAACATGCGGCGGATTCTGGTCGCATACATGGAAGGTGACATGCAATTGCAGACAAGGCCCGCTGCATTACGTCGTCCACAACAGCAACAACAACAAGAACCTGCACCCCTTGGTGGTGCTAGGCCGTAAGGAACGGCCAACTAGCCTCTCGTTAGGCACTGGGAGAGCTTCGTAAGTACCATTTCAAATGTTTGTGACGACATTCTTATTTTCTTTGTGACTTAGGGCCCTTCCGATATCTTTTTGTATTCCGCTTACCCAATCAACAGTTTGGTAAGCTGACTTTCAATAGCTCGGGATCTGAATCGACAACTTTGATTTCAAGACAGCTGTTTTTGTATATCTTCATCTGCTGGAGCATATATGTAGGTAGCGACTTAAATCAGAATTGAATAAAGCTGTAGCATCTCGAATAATGGGAGGGACCTTTCAAATCATCCGAAACTACAAGGAAACGGGAAAGCGGCCAGTACTGAAACTGTGCAAGAACCACGAGACTCGATGATGAGAGTATGACTAGAAAAGGTCGTACATCGAGGACCCTTCAAATTGTTTCAAAACGAAAACGCGGATATGCCTACAGTTTATTTTTCAAAGTATATCTATTAGAACACTTGTGCCCCTTCCATCGCAATGATATTTCATTTCTTGGAACAATGATGACTACCTAGTCCTCGTATGTCTAGCAATTATCTTCCAATTGGGTATAATTTTGTACCATTAGCCTTCTGAACATCCGCCCAAAGTGAGGAGCAGCCGTTTCGACGGGTAGAAGTTGATACGAAGCGCAATATGATAACCGTCCTGTTGATCCCTTGCTCATGAAGTAGTACAAACGCCTCGCTCTACCTACACCGTGTGTTCATGCATCCACAAAAAAAAATCAAAGTAATGGATGCAAAAGCAGGGAAGAGACCGAAAACATTGTGTCCGAGACGAGCTTCTGGACCTGAGTACACCTTTCTCTTACTCCAAAGTTGTAGAGAAGCTAAAATGTCTGCCAAATCCGGGGATAACAGCGACGGCCAACCAGTTTTATGGTTTTATGGTCTGAAGAGAGCGTATGAGCCATCTCAGCACTACTTCATATGGTCAGACAACAAGTAGACTATCGCTACACCATTCAAAATTTGTACTAATAAAGAAAGGGTGTTGGATGAATCGAGTTTACTATAGTTCGCACACAAACATCATGACTTTGCCCTTTTCCACCTATAGGCTTGTACGACGTCAGAGAAGGGCGATGATTTTGCCACCGTTAGTCAATGAAATCATCGTACATGACGGATCAAAGCTCGTTTCTCAGAGGCACTTTAATGGGTTTCCATAGCTAAAGAAGGAAGAGAAACGTTATTCAGAACTGAAATAAGGAATACTCTCCTGAGCTCCTAACCAATAGAGTCAATACCGCAGTTAAGTGTAAATTTCCAGAATTCGTCGGCAAGAAAGAGTTTTGTATCCTCAAAGCAAGGTCGGCAACGATCAACAAATCAGGCCTGCTTGGACTCCGTAACGAGGTTATTGCAAAGAACTGTATGGCCATAATGGACGAAATGCTTCCCTTATTCCAACGATCATTATAAATAGAACCAATGGAGTAGTTTAAACCTAAAATGATACAATTGAGATAACAGCGCAACACTGTTAAGAACTGTGGGTTGACCACTTTACAAAGTGATACATGAATAGCTTGGTTAGGATAGCCACTTTGCAGTCTTTGTGATACCTGGACACGCTGAAGTTATCTGTATAAAGCTGGGATGTCTTTGTATTCCCACCCTAGCAACCGCAGTTACAAAAGTAAAATTTTCGTCTCGGAGATTCACATTCGCGTTGGCAAGTGATTGCGGGATTCTACGGACCTCTTTCGGACGCTGGAAACGCTCCGGTTATGGCTGTAAACGAATTTCCTGGAAGGTTGCATATCGTAACGGCGAGTGATTAAGATTACGCCAGCTCTTTGTATCAACAAAGAAACAAGATCCTCGGGCAGTTAAATTTTTTTTTGCTAGGCTCACTCTTCCTGTAATAGGAAATTAACTGTGTTTCGCGACAAATTGGTGCTACTTTTTTTTTTCTTTGTTATCTTTTTCCTTCTTGTCTTCACTTCTTCATGACCAACTATGAGCTCGTCTAACTTACAAGATATTTTGGAACGCACTGCTGCAGCGAAGCAAGAAGCAGAAAGTCTTAAAGAAAAAATAAAAAGGAAGAGAGATGCTCTGGCTGACACTACCCGTAAGTTACAGTCTATAATGCTACTCGATTCCGTCTGACTTGTTCATGATAGTGTCGGCATTGGCACAAGAACAGCTAGAGCCATTACCACGTACAACAATGAAAGTTCGAAAAACACTAAAAGGCCATTTGGCCAAGATCTATGCCATGCATTGGGGAACTGATGAATGTCAACTTGTCTCGGCTTCTCAGGATGGGAAGTTGCTCGTTTGGGATGCTTACACGTCCAATAAGTTGCGTGCCATTCCGCTCCGGTCCTCTTGGGTCATGACATGTGCCTATAGCCCTTCCGGGAATTTTGTAGCTTCCGGCGGACTGGACAATATCTGTTCTATCTACAATCTGCGAGCACGAGACGGTCCCACAAGACCTGCTAGAGAACTTGCAGGACACGTCGGCTATCTGAGTTGCTGTCGATTCATTGACGATAAGAAGATCCTGACATCAAGTGGTGACACAACCTGTTTCTTATGGGACGTCGACGCTGGGGTCAAGTTGGATGTGTTTCCAGATCATACAGGCGATGTCATGAGGTTTGTATCGGGCTTTTCTTTCAACTGACAAGGTAGATTGATGATAAGAATTTGAACAGCTTGGCTATTTCTGCCAATCCCAATATCTTCGTTTCTGGAGGATGTGATGCAACTGCCAGAGTGTGGGATATACGACTCCGGAAATGCGTCCAATCATTCGCTGGACACGAGTCGGATATCAATGCTGTTCAATTCTTTCCAGATGGGCACGCCATCGGTACAGGCTCCGACGATTCCAGCTGTCGTCTTTTCGACTTGCGATCTGATCGCGAACTAAATATTTACAGCCACAAAAGCATTTATTGTGGTGTGACATCCATTGGTTTCTCAATCTCAGGGCGCTTATTGTTTGGTGGCTACGATGATTATCGATGCCATGTATGGGACACTCTTCGCGGAGAACGCGTTGGTGCATTAGACGGACATGATAATCGGGTATCTTGTCTTGGTGTTTCAAGCAGTGGAAAAGCATTATGCACAGGAAGCTGGGATAATCTACTCAAGGTAAGACCGCACATGTTATTAGTTTATGTTCTAAACAGAAATGAATGCAGATATGGGCTTAATATCGCAATCGATACCGTCTATTATATATCCCGAATTAAAATACTAATGTGAGCATGGTTGATGTCAGAAGATTGATCTCCTTTTAAATGTAAAAAGTAAAGAAACAATTATTTCGTTTTCGGAACGTCCAATACCCTTCCTCGCATGACGTATTTCACCTGATCATTATCATCCTCAAATTGGACTTTGTAGGTACCCGGAAAGTTGCTTTCCTTGTTCTGCCGTAACATTAATCAATTTTTATGCGTCATTTAGCATAGCTTTACCTTGCTTGGGGGTGTAACCACCGTGGCCTTGTAGAAGCATGTTGTGCCAGGATACAACGCCAGAACGTCATTCCCGGTACATATTTCAGCCCCCTGCTCCTCGCCTGGCTCAGGGACAGCTATTACATTACGCGGTTGCAACATATAACGTCTAATAAAACATTAGAACAGCTAAGATTCTCCCTTTTCGTCACAAATGTTCAACATGACTTACTGCTTTCTACCATATTCGTCCTGATCAACGTCTTCTACTTGATACCTATAGATACAAGATAGTGTCTTGTTCAACACAAACGTCTTTGGAAATGTGCGATTACTTTGATTTATCAGAATGATAGTCGATCACCACTGCCAATATCCACTCTTCATTCTTGTCTTTCTGCTTCGGTTGCCTTGCTGCAACCTAAAAGATGGAAAGGTGGTTGGAAAAAGAAACCAGAATTTAGACAGCTATTCTTACCAAATTCCCTGATGGTATAATACCGTGGTTGCTAATGTCGCATCATCAGCTATTTTTTTTCGGAAATTTTGTCGCATAGTTACTTTTTAGTTTTTTTCATACTCTTCATATCCTCAGCTTCAGCTTTCCGTTTCTTTCGTTTTGGATCTATTACTGTGTTCATCGTGAGTTGCATTATTCGTCTGGTTGGCGCTTCTTTTGGATTTGACGTCGTGATCTGCATGCAGTACCATTATTATATTCCGGCGCATTGCGTAATGCGATTAAAACGTGAACTTTTTCGATGATATCCGTGATGGTCCTTTAGTCCACCGTCAGCATTCCTCGCCTTCGTTGTGCTACCGATTTCCTTTACCTCACTTCGTGGGTCGATAGTTCAATACCGTTTCGATAGCAATCCTTTAGTCGTTGTGATATATGTAAAGGGATCCCTGAACGGTTGTGTCAATGTCGTGGCGTTGAATGGATTCAATAAATTATACCTTCGTCAAAATTAAGTGATAAATGGTATTTGTTAATTCTGCTCAAAACTGATTCGGTCTCTTTTTGGATTTTTTCGAGGCTGCTTAAGGAATGGCATATCTGTTTCCATAATGATAGCTCCTCATTAGTGTCATCAAGTGTAGCTGAGCGAGATGTCCGTGTTTTGCGATCCATTGGGGACAGTGACAAAGCTTGCAGAAGAAAAAGGCAACGGACGACGTAATTTTCAATTTTACTTTTTATCTCCAACAAATTTAACGGTAATCCACGCTCAAGGTAGTTTAGCCGTTCATTCTTTTAGTTTGTTGCATTTTCCTCTTCAGTCACCGCAAGACGCTACTAAGAAAAGCCTAGACATCCTTTCTATCCATCATCTATCCTGGTAGCAGTGTAGTGCCACCACACGGTGTAATCCATTTTTGGCTATGAATCCTTTGAATCAAGTCACGTACTTGCAGAAAATCAAGCGGAAAGTATGCAACTGGATCGAAACTTACTTCGATGATCTAACGAAATTTCCCATAAATTATGATGTTTTCATCGACTATCTGAAAGCATCCACTCATAAGAATAATACTTTCGATTTATAGGCCTGGCGTAAAAATAAGTCTATGGCAACTTCATTAATGACTAGCAAATGGGCGCGCAAAGATAACACCAAGAAAAACGGCTGTCTCCACGACAAGTAGAAACATTCACAGATGAGATATGCTTTAGCATTAGTCAGTGGTTGCATAGCAATCAAGCATCCTTTTTGGTCTGCATAGAAGAAAGGAAACAATGAGGGTGAGTTGGTCCTGACAAAATTCTCTATGGAGAATGTATGAAGCTATCTGTAGTATCAAGGCTTACAGGCACTCTGACTTTTTAATCCAATTTTGCGTTGCTTCTCAAAAAGAAAGGATGTTACACTTGCAGGACCATATCTACAACTTTATGCGATGACTTTAGCAAATAGCAGACCTATCTGCGATGAGATTACCCATACATTGAAACGCAAACTGCGCTATGGACCTCATGACCATCAGGGGTAATTGCACCTGCGCAGGCGCGATCACGGTCAGAGGGAAGAAGCCCAATGGCGCCTGATGATGTTGTGATCATTGGTAATGAAGAGCAAGGCTCCTAGGATGGGTGGTCAACATAACGGTCGGTAAGACGTTGAACAAGCAGACAAGGACATAGTACTTCTTGCCAAATTTGTATAATAAGCCATTGTTTCTATAGAGATTGAGAATTTCAACTAGAGTAAAACATGCAGATCCAAAGTGCGACATACCCTCCTCTCTTGTTTGATGCGATCTTCAAATGCAACATGTGGGCATTTGATAGATGGACAATTCCCGCAACTGCTTATTTAGGAAGTCGCATGTGTAAAGGCTGTGGTAAAAAGTACCCTTAACGAAACGCGCTTTGTTTGCTGGGTGATATAGCTCCAGAGTAGCCTACGTTTGGCACTTATATACGTGATGTTTGGTGCTGAATGCATAGCTGAATATGTCTAACGGTTGCACAGCATTGCACATACAAGCTTGAGCTGCATACACTGCCAACAATTCTTGAAGCCTCAGTCCTAGTAAAGGGTATTGGTAGCGCTTTAGCTTAGAGTTATCAAATAAATAACGATGGGATTTAGCACCGATCACACTATCGTTGTATGGCGTTCGCTCTAACAATAATGATATAACGTATGTGTGCTGCAGCTATACCTACAAAGCATAAATGAAGGGCTTGTACTAATAAAGGCATCGGAACCACGAACATGCAAATGTTGCTGCCCCCGCGGAAGAATGTTAGAGGTTACGCGACACATTTGAAGTGTATGATGAATAGATAAAGATTAGCAAGTAGAACGGGGTTTAGAGAAACTAACAGACTATTCACCAGAATGAAACGTTTCAATTCGTATTAAGGGCCCTAGATATGTTATATTGTGTTTTCTCCTTATAATTTACTGCCTACCTTAACTTTAAAAAAGCTCTAGTTAAACAGAAGTTGATGTGAATTGCTGTCTTTACTATTATCAAGTGCATCGAATGTTCTGCAATTTTCCCTGCCAACCATAAGCAAGTAATTTCTCGGAAAGCAAGTGACATGAACTAAAATGTAGAGCTACCAATACTGTTTATTGAACAAGTTTTTATGCTAATCTATATGAATTTTGCGTCCATGAAGAGCCCACTTTTATGCTAAGACAAGAATCAAGTACGCGTTCGTTAATACATAAGTTGGCGACAAATTCATACACTACTTACATCAACGCGGCCCCTCGATGGACGCGAAATTCACACAGACAGCATAAAAATTTGTTCATGGTTAATAAATGGAAAAATACTTGGATGTCATTTTACTTACCCCCGAAGGATATTCTCGTGAGTTCAGGGGGGCCGCACTCCGCACCATGATGGTGGGAGTGGGAGAAGGAGAAGATTGGCACGAAGTGTGACCAACTGTAACGGATTGCAGAGGACTTGAAGCGATACAACGTTCAGCGATCTATTGTACAAGATGAGTGATGCTGAGTGCGACAACATTTACTTTACTTAAGTGACGGGTAAAGACGCCACCACAGCCGAGACGGTTCGGGACAGAGGCCATACAGGCTAGACGATGGATTAAAAGACATGAATTATCCTGTATGTATATAAATTGACATCCTTACCGGGGATGTAAAATGAACAGAGCCAAAGAAAAAAAAACTAATTCATGCGTCACGTCAAATAACCCTCGGTCACTTTACGCGCGTTAGGGAACCTATTACAATGGATCAGCGCAATACACCTTTAATTCAGAAGTAAAGGAACCTGATTCTCTGCGCAGAGATACGCTGCTCCTCACCGCAGGATTGATGTAGTGTCGACGCAAAGTAATATTCGGTTGACGTAAATGTGTGCTCAAAATCCAATATTATGGTGCTTTAGTCAGCTTTGAACTAGCAAAGCCTCTCACGGAGAAAAGGGGCTGACATGCCTCTCACAGGCGCAAAAGCGGTTGCAGATGTGTTGACGGTGCTTGAACCGATTTCCAGGATCTTTATTTTTAGAGCATTTGACTTTTCCACTTCTCGGTAAACAGCTGTGATTGGTAGGCAGAGAAAGCATCATAGAACTATTCCTTATGCATCTCTCTATCCCTGACAACTTGGGAATCTTTGGAAAAAAAACGGACGTATGCACTTGCAATTCTTAATATAGCGTCAAATTTGCGGAAACATCGGTAACTTCACTTGTTTAGCACTCACGGATTATTAATATCTTCAATCGGTATCACCGATTTTTTGATGTTTGTGAGGTGACCTGGTTTCCTTTAAGAATCTGTAGCGCATCACGGCATCATAGTAAAATAATCCAGGAGATGATATAAACACATATTAAAATTGAGATATGAATCATCTCATATCTATGGTCCAATGACTTGACAATACTTGGGAATTTCAGGGTGGCGAATGAAAACGTTTGAGATCGTATACCGAAACTCTTCTTTTTTTTTTCTAGGTGCTGTGGCACAGTCTCGTTTCCAAGGAACCGGTCTAGTAATGGGCTAAAATATCAAAGGCAGCGATACCAACTGCTCCCAGGCAGGTTATTGCCTTAACTAAACAACCGGACACATAGATTATGAAGATTTACCCTGCTTTCACATGTCCCCTTGCTCCTTGTTTTGCACAGGCACATGGGACATGTCACAAATTTTTGCTGACCCACGTTGTCGCGGTAACAGGATGATAGGACCACAACGATTGCTTCAAAAGAATTGAGAAGAAAGAAAGGAGTATATAGCCACCGGAACACAATCGCACACCATTGTCGCACCCATCAGTTTAAACTTGATATTTGCAGGAAAACGCTATATGTGTCACATCCAAGCTGGTGGAACAATTGACATTCAGCAGTTACTGTACCTATTAATGGTGTCATCTTCCCCCCTGTTTTTTTATAAAAGAAAAGATCTTCCCTTCTCCATTTCAGAAAAGCGATTGACAGGACACTGCTTGAAAGCCACAGATTATCATAATATTACGTTTATAGTAACTCTCACTTGTGAAATGGTATTCTAGTTTTCTTCATCAACTGTTTTCCAATATGATACTTCGTCTCGTGACAATACCAGACGCGTCGATGTTAAAAGTTCTACTTCCAGAACAATTCAAGTACCGCACCATCGACAGTGACAGTTTCGCGACAATAGCAACGTTAACCTTTTCGTTTTTTCTATTTTCGTCCGTTTAAACTTTTCTCATTCCTGGACGGAAGGGATCCTATGATCGTTAATTTTCTGGAAGGGGATCATACGATATGACAGCAAGAAACATAGTCTGTCTTCCGTTTAAGCACTTCAAATTCCGCGGTATTTTCTAGGAACAATATTTCTTATTCGGTGTTGATTATCTGGCTTGTGCGGGTTTTGTACCACAAAGATATAAAAAGAAATGGAAGAAGCGGAAAATGGTTATTTTCGTATTGTGTACGTACGAACAATGAGATTTCTGTAAAAACCTGGGAATCAGCCGACCGCACGTGTGGTCCTAAGTACAAATCCAAAGCAGGAAATAAGCGTATAACCACACATGCTCCGAATGGTCGTTTCCTCTCGTTCCTGGAACCCAAATGAAAATCGTATTCTAATAGTTCTCCGCAAGAAAAAAAAATTATGTTATATAAGACCAATGTCAATCATTGCTGTCCATTTTTATTCCCTCCTTCTTTTCCTTTTCCTACAGCACCACAATTTATATCTAGATCATGAAGTATTCACTCTCATTGATCGCGTTATCTTTCCTTGCTGCAGCTAATGCTGCCTCAGTCGAATTTAAAGTAATTGCTCCTGGCACTTCTGGAGACGTTCAAGTTTCCATCAATGGCCAGAACACCAAACTTGCAGCCTCCGATCCAGATGTACCTTATTTCACCGGAAAAGCTGAGCTCGGAGACAACGAAACTTACAAGGTAATTTGATATTCATTTAAAAAATTTTCTCGAGGAAATAATCAGCTAAATAAATTGTGCATAGTATGTTGTCGATGGAAAGGCTGAAGGATTCGATCGCAAGCTCGATGCCGGTCGCACAGCAACGCGCAATGACTTTTACGAACGCCCCGTGACGTACGCCAATATTCCAGAGTTGCCATGGCCTATCAAAGAAAATGTAGGTGTGACCCGGGGTTTTGCGATCAGACTAAACAAAAAAAAATTAGCCTCAATGGACGCGCGGAGATGAACCTGACGTGCCAATGTGGGACACAAATTACATCCCCTCTGTTTTCATGACTTGCAAGAATCAGGAACTCACCGATTTCATCGCCAAACCAACAAAGAAAGCACCAATGTTCCCCTGTAAATTCACGTTCATTGGCCCTGAGAAGGTAGATACGTTCGAAAACACACAATTCGGCATCCACCGTCCCGGCGGAAAAAAGAATACTGCTAAGCAGAGCTGGAAATGGACTTTGCCCGAGGGCAAATACTTGGATAACCGCAACTACTTCAAGATCCGCCACCAACACATGGATCCTACCCAAATGCGCGAGAAGCTCTATGCCGATATTCTGCGATCGATGGGTACCTATGCCAACCGTGCTAACATGGTTCGTCTGTTTATTGACGGCGAGGGCTACGGTACTTTCAACTTGCTCGACGATACCCAGGAATACTCGTTCATCCGTGCCATGTTCTACAATGGCAAGCCCCCGGAGAAAATGGGTCCTCTTTACGACGGTGCTACCGGAGCTTCGTTCCAGTATTCCGAGACGGATGACATTTACTACGCATGGAAGCCTAACAAGGATTCTCCTGAAGACTGGTCTGCACTGAGACCCCTCACCAAGGCATGGGCTGAAACTGATGTCAAGGATGATAAGCAGATCGAAGCTTTCGAAAAAATCTTCGACATGGATCAATTCCTCCGCTTCATGGTTATGGAGTACCTTACTGCCGATTGGGATGGTTACTGGATGTATACCTCCAATCTCGGAGCTTATCGCGATCCTACCCAAAACGACAAGTGGTATTATATCGGCCAGGATTACGATGGTACCTTCGGTGTCAACCTTGCTGAAAGTCGTGACTTTATCAAGGTCCCCTACGAAGACTACGCTGCCCGAAAGCCCGAGGCAGTCATGATCAATCGCGTGCTTGAGAACCCCAAGCAAAAGGCCAAGTTTGAGAAATACCTCAAAGATACCGTTTCCGTTCTCTTCAACAACTACACTCTCACCAACCGCGTTCTTGCTTATCACGAATTCCTTCTTCCCGATCTTAAGTGGGACAGCGAGATCAAGCAGCGCTCGCCTGGTATCAACTACGGATGGACTTATGAACAAGCTACCGAAAACTTATGGAAGTCTGTTGATGCACCTAACCAGAATGGTGGTGGTGCTGGCTGGGGTTTGATCGAATACATCATCGCCAAGTCGCAGGCCGTTGCAGAATTGTACAAAGTCGAAATTACTAAAGAGGTCGTCTCCCCTCCCACCCAGAACAAGACCACGCCTGTCACTCCAACTCCCAAGCCTACTACTGCTCAACAAACGACAGCTGCAAAGCCTACCGCTACGGCTAGCAACGACAAGAAGCCTGAAGACGGAACGGTTGAAGCCAATGCAGCTGAAAAGCCAAACAATGCCGGCACGGCTGCCCTTCCCCAGGTTCTCACCACCTTGGGTCTGCTAGGTGCCTCTGTTTATGCTTTGGTAAGCATCCCTTGTCTATATTTTTAGGAAACTCAGCAATGACAACTGACTTCTTTTTTCTTCCCTCTAGGCCTAAAACGGGAACGATGCGGTCATATGATAAATAAATTTCCTCCTCCACTTGTATTTTCTCCTTAATCGCCATTATTTCGCTATATCTTTGCCAGAGTACATAACGATGGTTTAATAAATTGCAAAGCAAATGTAATGGTGGTTTTGTGGAGCCGTGGAGCCTGTATAGAACGAGAAGGATCTGTTGCCAAGTCTTCTCTGAAACAGAAACATCTCATAAATTTTTGCACTAGCTGAGATAACTATGAGATTAAAATTACTCCGATGGCACGAATATAAAGTTCGAATGTGGTTTGACCTTACTTCATGTGGAAGGATCACCATAAGAGTACTATGGCACGTGTGGCATGATGTCAGACAGAGAAACTAAAGCGCTTTTAGTACTTGCACTTCGCTAAAAATTGATGCAGCATAGGGCCCTGCAATGCTCTCGAAAGGGCCAAATTTAAGTTCCGGCACTCGCCTGTAGATTACTACTCAATAACGAAAAATCCATAACAAAAGCCAACTACCAAGAAGGACACGTTCTCTGCACGCTTGAGACAATCCCAGGGAAATGCCAGTTGCACAATCTTAAAACGCGTCTGTGATCATTAAAACATACCACTGTGCATTTCACATACTCAATATTTGGACTGCGAACCCGTGTACATCACAAGATCCTTGACCTTCAGCAATCACGCTAGTCTATGTACCACAAAGTCAACAAGATTCCGTGGTTCGCTCTTTACACCCATCACCAATCACTGTTAACTACGGTACGCGAAGGTTAAATATCCCGACACGATGCCTTTAGAAACAATAAAGTTTGCTATACTATTCAAAAGATGCCCGAAATAGTATTCAGTTTCCTGCTTAACTGAGTTTGGATTCCGATGCAATCGCCGGAATACTGCATGATCTATTTAGAGATGATTACATCTGAGCATAGACGGTATCGAGTGCCACGACAGGCAGCTTCACCAACGAAATAACCTGCTCTAATGCTAACTTTACTTCTGTGCCTCCTGTCAGCTAGCGCTTGATCTGTTCTGTGAAAGCTTCTTCCATCTTTTGAACTAGAATTGCATTATCTAGGATGATGCATAGCTGTTTGCCGTTTCTTGCACGAATTGCTCGATTTAATCATAAAAGTTTTGTGCAGTCGATCCTATCTATTGTCTTGAACTTGTTCTCAAGCGTCGGAAGCGGCTATTAAATTTCAATTTTAGCAGCTTACCCATGTGTAGCTTTTTTCTCCCCACACACAAGCGCTTCTGTCTTTTGTGTAGCGTTACATTTCAGAAGCCATCAAGCTTCTCTTTTGCCCGCTCTTAAGGTCGCACTGGTGATTGGTTATCCTACAGTTCAGCAGAAAATAGTCAACGCTGCTTTCGGGAAAGTAAGGTCGCACCTGGTGCAAACATCGCCTATACTGACATGTGAAATGCTGCATCTTACGCGATATATAAAGTGACTACTGGTACTGTTTCCTCGATGAGATTCGGTTACGTAGGAACGTGGAGATAGGTGACTATGTGGGCCACATATACATTTTCCGAGATCCCTTTACAGTTGTACGAGAACTTGTATACAAACGATAATGGTTACAAATTCTGTTACAATGCATTCGCAATGATAGACTTTGTTAGCAAGAGTGATGACGTGACGAGTAATGGCGATTGTGGCCATACTCTATGCGCCATTGATCCATGCTAAATATTTGATGATTCTCCGTTGAGCGTTGTCTCTGGAATATCAGACCGACACTCGGATCATCTTACTCCTCTTGTTTTAAATTCCTCAATATCAAACTTCACATTTTCAAAAAAATTTGGCAGAGTCATTTGGAAATCATAGGTAGGCTCTCAAGCACCCGCTAATTATCAATTTAAAGTTCATAGAGAGTGTTCAATCCTGTATTGGGAAACATTTTATTAGATCAGAGCAATTGATCGACTTTTGCAGCAGTAACCCGTTTCATTATGCATTTCGCAACCTTTGCAAGACATTTATGACTTTTTCATGGCATTCCTCGTGAACGAGGACCGTTACAGTGTGATAAGTTCGAGCGTGATTTGCTCCTTCAGACGAACGCATGATTGTCCTTCCCTCACCTCATTCTCCTCCATAATGGCGGAAATTCACTTTTCAGTGCTGGAATAAACAATATATCAACTTTTCCAAGATTCCTAGGACTGTCGCCGTAGAGATCCCTTCGAAAGGTTGAACTCGCTCGCTCATGCTACAAGATTCACAGTACCATTTGGTGCCTTTCTGTGTCTCTTCATCCGTGTCGCATTGACCTGGTCAATGATCACAAATACACCCTTCAGGTAGTCTACGAGAAGACGAGGAATTGAAATAGGGAAACTAGCACGGTAGCGCTACTGAGACAACTTGCAGGGCTTGGTTATACATTTTCATCGTCTTTTCTATCCAAGACTCATTTGTGCATATACATATTCTCGATCTGGTGCTTTTTGGTACCACTCAATTGCGTTGTCGATGTCTTTCTCCACTCCATCTCCGGAGTAATATATACCTCCAAGGCTGATTTGTGCTTGACTATTTCCTTTATTTGCCGCTTTTTAGTACCATTCAATTGCTTTGTCGATGTCTTTCTTTTCAGCTCCGTAAATATCCCCAAGTTCCATTTGCGCATCTTCATTTCCATCATCTACTGCTTTTCGATACACTTCAATTGCTTTGTCGATATCTTTCTTTCTCTTCTGTAAATATATCCAAGACTCATTTGCGCTCTTTCATTTCCTTGATCTGCCCATTTTTTATACACTTTAATTGCTTTGTCGATATCTTTCTTTTCGTCTCTGTAAATATCCTTAAGTTTCGTTTGCGCACGTTCATTTCCTTGATCTGCCGCCTTTTTGTACCATCCAATTGCTTCATCGATGTCTTCCTCCACTTCATCTCCGGAAAAATATGTATCTCCAAGTATGGTTTGTGCTTTACTGTTCCCTTTATTCGCCGCTTTCTTATACCACTCAATTGCTGTGTTCATGTCTTTCCTTTTATTTCTGTACATATCACCAAGTTTGATTTGCTCATCTTCAAGTCTGCATTGCGCGTCCCAATTTCCTTTATATGCTGCGTTTTCATATAATTCCATTGCTTTGTGTATGCTTTTCTCCATTCCATCTCCATTTCTGTACATATCCGCAAGCTTCGTTTGCTCGACTCCAAGTCTCCGTTGCGCATTATAATTTGCTTTTGCTGCCGCTTTTTCGTACCATTCAATTGCCTTGATCAGCTCTTTTTTCTTTCCGTTCCCATCTCTATACATGTCTCCGAGTTGTTTTGCACATGTTCAAGTCTCCATTGTGCATCATAATGTCCTTATTCTGCTGCTTTTTTGTACAGTTCAATTGCTTTGTTAACGTCTTTTTCCACTCCATCCCCATCTCTATACATATCTCCAAGTTTGTTTTGCGCATATTCACGTCTCCATTGAGCATTTTCGTTTCCTTGTTCCGCTGCTCCTTTATAGCATTCAATTGCCTTGTCCATGTCTTTCTTCACCCCATCCCTATCTCTGTACATATCTCCAACTCTGGTCAGAGCATCTGCAAGTCTCCGTCGACGATATATCTTCATTTCATGTTCAACATTATATGTATCTCCAGATATCATCAGCATACTCTCATCCATCACCACTTCATAAATACAGCGTTGATACGTCGTGGATTGATCCATCGCTTTTTGATACCATTCAGTTGCTTTTTCGAATTCTTTCTTTTCATCCATGCAAATATCTCCAAGTTGGGTTTGTGCATCTCTATTTCTTTTATCTGCCGCTTTTTTATACCATTCAATTGCTTTGTCAATGTCATTCTTGTCCCATCTGTAAATATGCCCAAGTTGGATTTGTGCCTCTTCATTTCCTTGGTCTGCCGCTCTTTGATACCATTTAATTGCTTTGTCAATGTCTTCCTTTTCATATCTATAGATGTCTCCAAAATCGTATTGCACATCTGGAAACCCGTTATTAGCCTCGTCTCGGCATAATATAATTAGTGTATCAAAGCTGTTTTCCGTCCCAAAAAGGGACCCAACATATCTGACTCCCCGAGTCCTGTTTCGTTGACTGCCTGCGCTTGTATTCAGATTGGCGTCTTGCCAGTCTCTGCGCAAATTGCCTTTATAGCTGGATACATCGTGCGGACCTCTTTGTGCCTCTCTACTTCCTTGACAAACAGCTTCCCGCTCTACGTTAATATTCTTGGTGCCACCATTTCCAGCGGAATCCTTGTCGCTGAGTATTTCTTTGTCAGGTTCGCTTTGCAATTTTTCATGTCCATTATCCATCGCTCTGTTGCTGCTCTGGTTTAGAACTTGCAAGCAACTCACGCCTTCAGCTTCGTCTCGCAAGTCCCCGTTGCTTTTACCGCAATTTTCGAAAGAATCTGCTGGGTACTTTTCTACAACATGCGCAGGTTCGCTATCGGAAAATGCCTTGTCATAGATTTGCTCCACTTGAAGGCGCTCAGAATCGTCAAGAATATGATACAACGGCTTTGCGTCTTTGAACTGGATAATTGCTGCTTCAGATTTCGTCGTTTCCTTCCAATTTTCTAGTCTATCCACGAAAAATACTCCAGGATCACCACCTATCGCAAGTTGATCCAGTTCCTATTACAGACACCGAATGAGAGTTACATATGACTTTCCAATATTTGTGATTTTTGATTGCGTTCGTAACGTTTTCCGCTACGTGTTCACTGGATTGCCTGTTCTCCAATCCACACTCGTCTCCATTCCGTGTCTTTGAACTCGCTTTCTTACAAGCGAGTAGTCCACCTAAATGATCAGACAGTTAGCTTCAGTTGTATCTGAGGAACAGAGTACCAAGTAAAATTTTCGATGGGTAGTAATACCCGAATCTCCCAAACACAGTTTGCAGTCCTTCGTACTTCTTCTCGTTGGTGTCCGCCTTCAACGCATTTTGTATAGCTTGCTTGAAATGCGTAGTTGTCTGGAGAAATTTGGAAGACAGATGCACCTGATGCGATTTCCCTTTTTAGCTGTGCCACTCTGGGAAAATTCCTGTGGTTCCTTACTTCTCCCCATGAAACATAAGAAGCGGCGTATTCCATTGTGCTGTTTAGAAAACGTTTCTTGTTCTTTTTACATGCATAGGAACTAGCTTTAGCAGTAACATCTTAAGCGGGCTTTTTACATGACAACTTGCGGAAGCTGTCATCCATCATTACGCCCATAAAGTTATCTGCCCCGATGGTCTTCGTGTACGCCTGTTCTATGAATGGCTTTTCGCAAGAATGTTCATGGACCAGTCTTAAAATGCTATCCTTTCCCTCTCCAATTCTATTGCGATATATATCCGTCAAAGTGGAGACCCCGCGTGCATCGGGTGACAACGTCATACGTCAAAAACTGACTAAGCTGTTGAAAGTGTCAGATAATCGCATACAGTAGGAAATGTGCTTCTCCTGTTACTTTAAACGATAAGTCCTGTTTGGCACTGTAGGAACTCATTGAAGTTAAAGAAAAAGGAGCTGCAGTGCTTGTCACTCTTTATTAGCTTGACCTTCGGAGCTACTCCGTTTGAATCTCGTAAGGTTCAGCCGCCAACGATAAAGTTTCATGGGCGCAAGTGCTATTTGTTTTTGGCATACCAACAGCCTGCACTCCATAGGTACAACGTTTTTTGGACTTCGCGCCACACTGACTTACCGTGATGGCGTTGTTTTTGCTGGACTGGCAAACTATCGCATAGCAGCTAAGCGCAGTTGCTTCCACCTTACAATGTCTCCCCTCTTCATTTAGGCCCAAATTTTCCATCTCTCGCCTGTTTTCACCATTTTCGATGTGATCAAAGAAAGGTTATAATGATTTTCATTTCCTCGCTAATGCCAACATTCAATGTGCCTTGGAGGAGAGGATGGTTGTCTCTCTCAGAACGTCCAACAGTTGGGTGGATGTTGCGCATTCGCGCATCAGACGTCATCTCTTTCAAAAGATCTTTGGACCTTTTCGCTTTCAATAGCGGTTGGACGATGCGTCATTAAAAATGAAGGTTCGCCGTCGATTGTGGTGCAAGGCCTCTGTAGTGACTGCAATGGTAAGTTTAATACGTACTCCTTTCATAGCAAATTTAGCGGAACATCAATAAAGCATACGTACCTTGACCTTAATAGCGATCAGATACACAAATAAGTGCTTCACATCTCTCCTCGAAATTTTCAGTAATGTGATTGCATGCATTTTTCGTGGCATCAGCGCATGCTGTCGATACAATTGTCGTAACTCCAGTCCCATCCGTCGTCACTGAGCTCGAGATATGTTTATACTTATCGAAAAGAGTGTACATTTTCGAGCATCGGAATATCTGCAGCCGTGAAGCTGGAACTATGACGAGTTGGGCACATGAATAATAAAAGGAGTGTGAATAAAGCAGCGCTCGGTGTAGGTTGCTTTTCGCTGCTCCTGATACGTCGCTTCGCTTGAATCGAACGGATTGTGACGATCCCTTTGCTGGAACTACGGGCATGGTATCAGTTGGATAATCCATGGCCATACGAAAATGTTATACTTCGTCGTTGTCGCCATCCTGTTTTCTTTTTTCGTTTTCTTGCTCTTGCCCATGGGCAGTCTTTACTCCCACCGTCGTTATGACCTCTTGGCTTACAGCGACTGCATACCATGTAAGCGTGCCGGTAGTGATATAATCAAATAGTAGCTTCACAAACCAGGGCTATCTTTCTTACTCCTTTCCTTCTCATTATCGATTCGGATTTTGTGGAATTTTTCTCCTTTCTTCAGGAAAAACAATGGATTTATTGCGCTTGATTAGAGATTATTGCTAATTGCTGCAATCGCCTTCCATCTCTTCTTTTATAAGGCAGCGAAAATGATTTATCAAGGAAGACTGATGTCATTGTTTTTTAATTGTTGCCGCCGTCGGCTATTGATATTTCGTTTTCAAACGTCTTCTATTTCCAAGAACTGCTAGAAGGCCAATTTATAATTATGACCTTTGATAGGACGAATTTACAGAAGTATCATAGCTACAAGATCATATTTCAATCTGAAAGTGACAAACAGATATGCAACTTTCGAGCGCTCACTTGGCGTCCCAATAAACGCAATGGATCGAAATGACCTTGTCGAAGTATCTGATTTGATCTATTTCTTACAGAAGATGATGCGACAACTGCTCGTTTCATTATGCATTTCATAACATTTGCACCTCACTCACAGTTCTTACATGTCCTCGTCAATGGTGCGGTGATCCGTTGGAGAAACGCTGGCCGCCCTTCCACGGCTTCAGAGATACCATTGTCTTACAGGTTCTCTTTGCCACTCGGAGGGATAATACAGATTTATTCAGGATTTTGGAATTGTTGTCACATTAGGTGTGGGAAGCTAACACTAGTAATAAGGTAAATCTGCCTACTCGATAAAAAAGATGTCCATGTGTGCTAGTAGATATATGGTATACGCGAAGCACCTGATAAAATACAGTTCTGCTAATATCCACCAAAAATACGAGATTCTGCTTAACTAGAAATCATTAAATTTTGGATAAATCCACATTAACAGAATCTCCGTTACCGTAGTTTATATCTTTTGTTCTGATTCCAGAATAAGAGCACGGTACAAGGCATCATATTACGCTACCCTCACGAACAAGTCCTTTTACAGTGGACAAAAATATTAAGACCGATGGTAGTGCAAGTAAAATATCCGATGCAACAATTACTAAGCTGAATCAGTTGGTGCTTGGGAGCAGTGTAGGACTTGGAGTAGCAAAGGTTTCCCATTCTCACATTCCCAGCTATAACAGGAACGAAAGGGGGTTTTATCCAAGCAATTATCATATGAGGCGATTGCGTAACGACAGCAGTCTTAAAGGTCACCAATGTGAACAGGGTTGCAAGCATTAGCCATGCTCCAATTGAAAGTTTCCTTATCCAAAATTCTTCTCGCATTTTTTTTATCTATACGAAATGCAGACTTATCAAGAAGCACTCATTTAGTAAAAGAACTATGTCACTTTGTCCCGCTTGCGGACTCGATCATGTTATTTTTAAATCTTTCACGGACCGTTTCTCTCCATCGGTTAAAGATTCCGTCCTCATTAATTATAAGCTGTGCCCCGAGCGACTTTTAAGACCATTGAACCATTGCATTGGATCTTCAATCGCTTCGGCAACACTACTATCAATAAAATCAATTGTGGTCTCTACATGTCCCTCAATCAGAGTGCCTCTACAATTGGTCCTTTTACCGATCTCAAAGTTGCCATCGGAACGTTCCTCATACCGACTGGTCCATCGCTGGGCAGCCAGAATATGGATATCCATGCTCTACTGATGCACCGTCTTCTGATTGGAAGACTATAAACCCCGTTCTTGCAATTACTACGTGTCAAATCTGCACAGCCAGACAGCGCTTAGATATAGCTACCGGAGTAGAACAAAGGCTCGGGCAATTAAAACATGCTGCATTGGGAGGTTTGGAAATGCTAGATTTTGTATCACTTCGAAGACGGAAAATGTTCTGTAGCTTTCTGCTCTCATAGAAGACGGAACACATCGCTAAAATAGGATTCTAAGGTTTTAATTGGTGTCTCGATATAATGTCATCAAAGTAGAAGATAAGCGCGGAATTGAGATTATTACTGCGAACAAAGTTGGACACAACGTGCCATTTCTCGTGCACCAGTGGATAACTGGGTGCTTCTTGTGCTTGGTGTTTTAGTGGTTACATGCGTCATATCCAGCCTGGGTTTTGTGAAACGAAATGTGACCAATACGGCGTGACCTTGCATATCGAGCACACTAAGAAAACTTGGAGGGCGGATTAAGAAAAGAGAAGGAAGCAGAGCGATGAGCAAATTAACAAAGACACCACCACTCATCAAGGTCAATACGCAGAGTATTGGTGAAGGTAATGCTATAGTAAAAACACTGATGGTCTAAATTGTTATCAGTGCGTAAGCATAACAAGGATCCCATCATTTCTCGTCACGGAGCACGAAGGACACGGCTAGTTTTGCAATTACTCAATCATCTTGGGTGTTTGGAACTTTTATTGACAAAACGTGAACGCCTTGCAGTATGGCCCGCTGTAAATGGTGCCCAGGATTACGGAAAGGTATTAATTATGGGGCACAAAAGTAAAGTGCTTCCTAAACGTTTTGGCGGTAATAGTGGTTGGAAGATGACGTGAACCTATCTGTGGACTCTATCCAGACAATTTGGACACAATTGGATATGAAGGATGCATCAAGCAAGGAGGTAAAGTTATTGGCCAAGACAAACAATATGACTATAATGAATCATTCATTTTCAAGGACTTTGTCCAAAGGCTTAATCTGAATATGATATATCCGAGAGCTACCCAATTTTTATTTCTCCACAAGGTTGTTTTTAGTTCAGCCACGTACACAGATATCCAGGGTAAGAATTCCAGGTACAATTCCGAAGTTTGTTAAGTTACATCTGTAGCACACTACCATCACGCAGCGTCGTTAGACCAACTTTATGTGACATCCGCTCGACTTTTCCACGATCTCAAACTTGATAATCACAAATATATCGCTTACCAGTTGGCTTTACTCTACGTAAGTCTTTACAAAAAGCTGATTGTATTGACCTCATCCTTAGCAATGCATCAACTATCAAGGATCCACATCTTTCACTAAATTCAAGGATCGAATAGAGCAACGATTCGATGAAATCAAAACCGCCACAAAGCAAAACAATGCAGTACTGACGAAAGATCAGGTGGAATGGTATGAAGAAACAATATATCATTGCAAGTAATAACAGGGAAATAGGCTATCATCACTGACATTAGACGTCATGCGTCATTTGCCGGACGGTCTTCAGACAAGCCGGCTGTTTAGTATCATGCATCAAACAGAGACAGAACCACACGCTAAGTAAGCAGAAAAACTTGCTTTATTTCACGTCTCAACCGATAGTAATAAAATTTCCCACGAAGGAACTTACCTACCTTAAACATCACTGAAAGTGCCTAACGAAAAAAAGAAAAATAGAAAACAAAAAAGCTACCATCATCCGATGTTCCACACAGAAAATAGCCACCAATCTGATTCTCGTTGGGGTGTGTTGTAGATGTTAAAAACATTCCAGCTGGGACAGGCATTGAGCTGTCTTAAAAGCTGGCATCACATGGTACAGTCTTGTCCAATAGAAAATGCATCGCAGGTTTTTGTCCAAAACTGCTGTCGATTTTCCGATAAAGGGGTGCGGAGGAAACTGCGGTCGAGATTCGGGGCAACGTTTTGTCGACGTGTCATTGGATAGTCAAATTATCCACTCTGGAAAATACGTATATAATACCGCTTCTACAGGCCTTTGCTTCTTCATCATTCTTCTTTCACTTGTTCAAGTTCTCTTTCAAAGCATGGCACCTCCACAAGAACCACTCACCGTTTCGGAAAACTATAGCAGTGATGCTGCTTGTCTTCCACCACCTCCTGAGGTCAAGACTGATACTACTTCTGCTTCTTCCTCTTCCTTTAATCTGAAGGATCTTATCAAAGAAATCCACAACGTTTTGGGCCCTGATGGTGGCCTTGATTCTGAGCATATCGATGCTAATGAGATCATTCGTCTGATGGAGCGTTACAGTTCCAATGCTGACGATTGGGAAAAATATACATTGTTTGATCACTCCCGAGCATATACCCGTAACTTGATCGATGGTGGTAACGGCAAGGTATTACTGATAGATTTTTCTCCCCTGATCGTTTACTCAAATGTGTTCCACTTAGTTCAATCTGATGATCTTGGCATGGAGCAAGGGTCAGCGAAGGTGAGACAGATCGGAAAAAAAAATTGCAATCATCTTCGTCGTCGTTACTGTCGTACGATATGATTGCCACACTATGTGTTGAACTTTGTCCTGACATTGTGTATTTTTGTTGCTGCAGCCCTATTCATAACCACTCAGGATCGCATTGCATCATGAAAATCTTGGACGGCGAGCTGCAGGAGACTCTTTACGACTGGCCCTCACAGGTTGTTGAGGAACAATCAGGTCCAGCCGACATCACCGAGGCAGCGGAAGAAAAACAAGCGGAGACAATTGGTGCAAATCCACTTCGTGTCTCAAAAGATACAGTGTATCACCCCAATCAGTGCACCTACGTTCATGGTAAGTTCAGAGCTAAATTTCCATTTTTGAATTGATGACTCACCCATGAAATTTTTTTTTCTTAGACAAGATTGGTCTCCACCGTATTTCTAATCCAAGCAGCGAACGTGGTGCAGTATCGTTACATCTGTATACGCCGCCTTATCAGGTGTGTAAAACGTTCGAAGAAAAAACCGGTCGTGCTCGCAGCAGCGGTGTCTGCTCGTTTTATTCCGTAGGTGGCACTCGCTGTAAAGAGTCGTTGTAAATATTATCGTCTTATCGTTTTATATCATTTGTTTAATAAAGTCTGTGAAGTAAAACAAAAAAGCAGTGTGTATGGTCCATCGAATGTAAAGGAAATAGAAAGTGGGAAAGGAGAAAAAAGCAATGCCCGCTTTTATAGCTTCTCTGTTCTTTTGGTCTTCTTGTTGACCACTCAACACACTGAATGATGGCGAAATCACCCTCTTCTTTCATTGGCTGGAAATAACGACATTCCAATTCCAGTTCCGCTTTAGTCACATGGTAAGTGGTTCTTAGCACTTTGGCTTACCCCTTTGCCTCGCAGCGGCCGTTTCTTGTATTGTAAAACTAACTATCCGTTTGAGTGGGGACTTCAAGAATAGACTTTGACGATAAACTGGATGTCCCTTCTACGGTTTCCTTTTTTGGTTGACCCTCATAAATGTCCGACAAGAAACCTGAGAACGGAGCTGCGTTCCAACTCCTACAGGGACGACAAATAGAAAGAAATGCTCTCCCACTTATCCTATTTACATCGAAGGTGATATGTCATGTATTGCACCATGGACATGTATTATGAATAGCTTTTAACCACATGTGCATCAAATGCCGTGCTTAGAACCACAAGACGATTCATGCCTCTTATTGTACTCACTTATCTATGATACAACGCAAATCTTTCAAAGAAATATATAATAGACTATGACGAGACCACTGTCCTCACAACTTTTTTGACGGGAATACCAGAGTAAAAAACCGAGAATGTCGCCCATGATGATGGAAGGTTACCGTACTTCCTGTGTCTTAATGGCAAAGGTCTGGAATGACTGCTAACAGACGCCTATGTGGGTAGAGTACTGTAATTGGCAAGTAAACGGAAAGAGTTGGTTAGGACTTTCCAATACCATGACCTTTTCTCGGTACCACATGCCACTTATGACTTAATGCTTGAGAAAAAATTGCAAGAATCAAATTACATCCTTTGACCTCGTGATTGATGTGTCCCTTAATGTACGTACCACTGCTCACCACAGTTCGGAATTGATCCATAAATAGACATAGGTGTAGTCAGACGTATGTACCGGCCCCTTGGAGGTATGGTAAGTGGGAAAGATTAGCTTTCTGCAGCTATTACGGCGGATCCCATGCCACTTGTAGATATGTCATCCATTTCTGATAGCCGTCTGTTGTCCAAAGACATACACAAACATACTCAACCCTTCTCCTACGTCTTTCGGGAGTTTGTCGAGCGCCATCGCACAACCTGCATAATCTAGCACCAAAAACTGCCTCGCCTATGCTACCCAGCCTAGGTAGCGATAGATCATTTCACGTATTCCAGATCACTTGATCGAGACCCAGCAGAGTATAGTGCAAGAATTTGTAAACGGTCAAAAATTTTTACAAAGGATTACGGTTTTGACAAAGAAAAACAGCCATTTTGAAAGGAGAACTTTGTATAATAAAAAAAGGGTATAGTTTATAATTTTTGTAGCTGTTGAATGAGAAAAGTAGATGAGGGTCAAGGCGGGGTCCCTCAGTGGTGATTTCAGAGAATGCTAAGGATCGCAGTGGAAGTACTACTTCATATTCCATATATGGTATCAATACATTTCATTAATACGAATGTGTGTGTACCTGATACAGCATTGCCGCAAGTCAGAATGAGTCTTTCGCTAAAGCTATATATAACGTGAAATATAACGGTCTCAGAGTTAGCAGAATCAAGTAAGGTTATCCGTGAATTGCTATTTCTTGCTCTACCCACCGCTGCTGCAGCTTTTCCCTTATACTTACGATTTGCGCTTCTGTTTTGTTCAAAGTAACACAATGGCGGAGGCGACATAACAACTTGTTGATATCATTCTTTTACAGAGGGATTCACTAGGGTATGAGCAAGAGCAGTCGACGACGGCAGAGTCAGTCGCTTCCATTAATGAAACTACCGAAGTTGCTGAAAACCAGGAACTTTCCGATTAACAGAAGGAGAACGTCAGCCAGGCTACGACGGATTTACGGTTGAGAATGAATTATTGGCAAAAAAAAAAGATCTTCAAGAAAACAAAGAGAGCTTAAAGTAATGCAAATAGATTGACAGTTATCTCACGAAGATTGCTGGAAGCAAAACGCGAAATGAGCATAGAAAGAGCTCGAACAAGCTCCAACGCTAGCAAAATATCGGGACGATAGTAATGAGCTGGGCGAGGACAGAGGAAAACATATCGCTATCAAGCCCTGTTTTGACGTGCTTGATCGACACGTACAGTTACCTACGATCACGAATAGTAAATGTGAATCCTTGGATTATTATGAAGCCAGTCGACTTCTTAGTATCAACAAATACTTTTATATCTTCTCAACGGAATGAAAAAGCTCGGAACCTCTAATATGTGTAAAACTTATTTTTAGTTAAAGACGAAGATGAGCACTGCGTTGCTTTCAAGATGTCCGCTCTCATCCGATTTACAAGCAAACGTAAATGAAAAAGACCTGTTACAGAAGCAGGGGAAGAAAAAGCAGAAGGGAACGATAATCCCGGATTTCCATGATAGCGTGTTCCATGATGTTCCATGACAAGTCCATAACAGACACCAAGACCCATGATGGATAAAGCGTTAGTTCAAGGATAATTGTGCAATTCCAGGTTCCTGTATATGAGCTTAGAACCAAAACATATACCACGATTCATCATGGAGTTTCCGTGATTATGGTTCACTGTCATGTAGCAGTCCTGTAGACTATTGTAAAACAATCATGATAGTCATGGAATAGTCATGGAAATTATCACGGAAGTGTCGGTTACCGTGACAATTTTCCTGCAGTGTCCCTTAACAGTTACTAAAAAGAATGTGTCAAAAGTTCTGAGCACAAGAGCACAGCCATCAGTCACTAGGTAAAGCCTTACCTGGAACTCAACCAACTCCTTTTGCATAGACAAGGAAACCACGTAAACAGAAGCTCCTTTTTAAGTGATCACGATGCTAAAAAGAAATATCCTTCGTTACTTCGACAATTGGAGCCAGTAATGCGCTCATAGATGGCACTCAAATTAGAATCTGAAGGAAGTTATCCCATTGGCACGTGACATCCATGCAACTGTATCCAACAGAACTATCCTGACTATCTGTATGAGTGAGGATACCTTACAGAAAGAACTCTGAGGATGCAAGTCGAATATACTGTTATCAACGAGAAGTTATATTTATTGGGCATATTTCTATGGATATACCTCGAAGATCACCGACACGGAGATGTTAAATATATAGGCCTACCTGGGCAAAGAGGGTGACGGAACACAAGGAGCTGATAGTCGAATGTGATGGTAACGATATGGAGATAGAGATCTTACACTTGAAGAAAGCTGAGATTAAAACATCTTGGCTACCCACTACAAACCAAGGTTCAAACCATAGGGCCTATCTCTGTAACGCCCTTCTTTCTTCTTGGAGTGCATGTTTGAATGAGAAGGTGCGTTGAAATGGGAGTTACAATCGGATTGGATCATATCATGTTATGACGAAAACGACAGATGGGCTCCATATGATACGGGTTTCAAAGTTACTACACAAAAGGAAGCAGAACCGGAGTGTGCTGGCTACTTTAAGGATACTGAAAAGGCATACGTGGTTTGTCGGCTCTTTTGGATTGTTGTATTGACGGATAGCAGATAGATGCTTCAACAGCATGGTAAATATCCCAAAAAGAAAAGGACAACCTTGAATGCAAACGTAAAGAAGTAGATGATCAATGTTGCGGAAGACGTATCTTGTCGGCAGAGCCAGGATTTGTATAGAAAAAATCAGGTGTCCAAAAGGTCGTGGAAAAGGAAGAACAAATCTCTGGACACCACCCAAAGCACCGCTGCAAGCGTAACTTCATCGAAAACTACTGCTGAAAGGTAAAGATCAAAATGCAACGGCGACGCGATTCTTCGTGTAGATCGCTAGAAGAAGGTCTCATCGGAAGGCATTTTAGAAAAGCTTGCAATTATGTTGCCTTGTATGCAGAGAACTATACAGGATAAGGTGCTCAAGGGACCTTAAAGGGCGCTAAAAAGCAGAACAAGTCTCGTAGAACGGTAGGAAAGCACGAGAAAAATATTTACGATATACAGAACCGATTATGGCTCTACCATCTCGGCGGTGGTGTAACCTACCGTTCGTCATTGAGCAAATGCTGCCACATTCGGTATGGTTCATCTACCACAATGGATTGTTGGACATCGTGCTGTTTCAATTCCGCTGCGTTCGTTCTATTGAACTCGGACACTTCGGAGACTGGAGCCCCTCTGTACCGCCTTCACCGATCAAACGTGTTGTTACCAATAGAAGAGCCCTCGGAGATTAGCTAGACAACATTCGAGTGTCGTTGCTATGCCAATCATGTGTTATATTCTATATTGTTTAAATAAATCTCGCGTCTGTTGCCCAATAAAGTCCGTGTGGACTTAACTGATTTGGATGGAGGCGTTTATCAGGTCGAAGTAAATGCGGTGTATTCAACTCAAGATTGTTACTCACTTTTCTGGACTTCTAGTTTTGCGAAATATATGTTCTTTCGGGCAAATTGCGACTGTTGTCATGACTAATGTAGTCTATCAATAAAAGCTGCAAAGGACGTACAATATTACCAAAGAATCAGAGAACAGCCCACAGATCTTCGTGTGTTCAGAAATAGAATTCATGTAACCAACAACCCCAACTAAGCTGATTTATGGGCAACTTGTACCTGAGACCGTGTAGCGTGACAGGTTGTATGTTCACTGATCATTGCTAATCTACCGTTTCTCAAGATAGAGTTACATCGGTTACCACTCGAAAGCATGAGCAGCTGATAACATAAGTTGCTCTGGCGTGGTTACGGTGACACTGCAGGTTCTAAACGACTCTGTCTGCACGTTGGTTGCCCCAAACAAACCAAAGACTGGAGGTTCTAAACCCAGACCGATTAATTGGTTGATTGACACCTTGATCATTCGGGCACGTTCATCGAAATTATGTTCAAATAGCCAGTCTTTCTGCCTTGGCTGTTTAAAAACGTGATATCAATCTCTAAGAGGTTTGCAAAACTATTGCCGTAGGTGTAACGTATGCAAAGAGGATCACCTGAAAGTAGGTTTGGGCTTTTGCTTCCGAAATCGAAGAAGCCGTATCGGGACGATCGTATTTTACGGATAAATGTATATTCATCTTACTCAAGGTAAACCTCAATATGGCAAGCCGGGTAAACCATAATGAAGCTGACAAAATAGTATATATTTTTTTTGATTCCGCGTCGGATCATGTCTGAATTGTATAGGTGATCTTTGAATGATCGTTAGAAACATATTACCTTTGAAGGACGCTAAAGCTATAAAGACAATAGAAAAGTTGATCCAAAAGCGTTAGCATAGTTTTATTGTCACCTGTCGTTGTCACCCTTTACCAAATAGCGTAGCATATCTGGAGGGGCACCCATAGCAAGAAGTCAGTCTTGCACAAGGAATCTTCCGTGGCAGCTAAGAGGACGAATCAAAGCATTTTAGTATCACATTAAAATCTTAATATGCTAGACCCCAACTTCATGGAGACAAATACGGCGGAGATGATCGATTTCTAGTACACCTGTCCATGCAATCTTCGGAAGAACAATAATCTGAAAAAAAAACAATCAGGAAAAAAGTAATGAAAAGTTTTTCAAAAAGAAAATAAACTTCCGCTATCCTGCAGCTGAAATAGTAATGTTTCCATAAAGAAATAGAGCTTGGCATCACTCTTTCGTTTAAGTATAAATATGGTCTTACATCAAGTGCAAGCAACATGTTCATTGATGAACCATACTTTTGTTCAGGTCTCTTTCGACGAGGAAACTCATCTCGAGAAGACTCTCATGTCCGGTTGTGGCCAGTTTGGACCAACAGACAAATCAGATGGATGTTGTGTATCCGAAACTACAAGCTGGTCTGACGAGGAGACACAGGCACTAATTGGAGCAATCAGAGAACGATGGAAACCACTCTCCACTGCGACCAGTAATATTGATCGCGGTGCCATTTGGGAAGAAATAATGTCATCATATCAGCAAATGTACCCTCGCGTTCGAAAACGATCCAGAGATGCTGTCCAACATAAGTGGCGCGCACTTTTGAGCCAATACAACGAAGTTGTGGAGTATTTCTCGCAGGACAGTAGTTATGATCCCGCGGACTGGTCCTCTTTCTCTGCCATGGACGTTTTCCTAGACAGACGGACAAGGGCTCGTTCTCCACAGTCTATTACCGCACAAGGAAAACGATACATACCAGAAGGACTGGAGGAGGAGCGTACAATTAGGAAGACGGATCTCAATTACATTTTGGGAAAACAAGAGGATATACGATCACGCACAAATTGACAGGTTCACGCTTGACAAAAGCGGCATCAGAAATTCATAGCTGCGTCTGAACAGACTCATCTGATACATTGTAAATATTTATTATGTTTTTAACTTAATACAATCCTTCTTGATAAAGAAATTTTCAGATACTACCTTACGCATATTTTCACACACCGGCGATAGGGAAAGTTTACCATTTACAGAAATAATAAGTTTGACTGCTAGTTTGCGTTGTACATTTACAGCTAAGTCAGTCAATATCGTTCGCTAATGTTTTTTTTTGCCTTATTAGAATTTTTTTTGGGGAGGATTCGGACAATGAGCTGTTGATGCTCCGCTACCGAAAGCTTTCTCGAATCACTACCCTATTTTTTGCACAACACCATCCTGATTTTATAAAGACATATGCTTTATTCCATGAGCGTAAAGTTGCCTTCTTAGGCAGCGTGTTACTCGTGTCACCTCTACATCAATTCCTGCGCAAATATCTCAGACGTTCTCTGGTTAGAGGCGCACTGTAGGCTGTTTATCTCTTTGATTCGATTTATTGGCCGTTTCATCCAGAGTGATGCACGTACCATAGTCTCATAGTCAGCTTCACGTAATGCAATAAAACACATTGGTAGCCACAACCTTGTCAAGGTGATCGTTGTGCCCAATCTATATTCTTGCGCTCTATTATTACAGTAGATTGAAGATCTATCAGCTACACGTCACAGTTACTTGTACGCTTCTGTTCTGACTTCCACCCAAAGAAGAAAAGAATAGAAATAGGCCTCGATCTCACTGTAGATATCGGTTACTAGTACACGACTACATACGGGATGCTCCCAACTTTTTCTTTTCATATGCTATGCCTGAACTGATCGATTACTACTTTTATATCCGAAGTAGCAAACCTTCGAACTCCCACAGCTTTCAAAACATTTCGCGATTGTTTTTCCAGTTTCCTCCTATAAAGATATTCTTACCTGCTTGCAATATTTCCAATACCACTCACAAGCGTAACTGTGAATTTTCAGAGTCGGAAAGCGCGATGATTTTCGGAACGACGGTGACAGGAATGTTATACGATGCTATTGCAAAGGCCAAATAAGATCACTGAACGCTAATGTCGAATCATGGAACGTGACATCCACGTGTATTCCTGGAGGTTCGTCACGCGACTTTTCCCAAACGTGATTGAGGGTTTCATTGAGTACATTCGCCAAAAGTGTGCACGGACTAGGCTTCTCTTCGCATCGCCCTACGCGTAGACGTAAGTGAATGGAAAAACACAGAATCAAAAGGTAGAAGGTTGTTGCAGGAGAAGGGGGGGGGGGAGCTCAGCTTCCGTCTCACTGGTAACAATGGCCTGTTACGTGTTTTGTGGAAGGATGACGAGGTTCTTATGGAACAACATATGATGGTCCTCTTGTAAGGATGGATGGAAAGAATTGCATCGAGGTTTTGAAGAAAAAATTGATGTCATTTTGAAGGAAACAAGTTGGACGACCACATCCTTCAAGAAGGCAATGCTCCATGTCCTAAGAGCAAAGCTGCGCAACAATGAAAGGGCAATAACGGTGTCTTCTCCATGCAAAACTGTCCTACACAAATCCCAGATCTCAGTCCTACCGAGCATCTGTGGGACGAGTTGGAGCGCCATCTGGCAAAGAAGAGACACCTAATTCATATTCCAGAACCGTTGAAAGAAGCAATCACAGAAGAGTGGCATGCCGTCCATGCAAGCATCTGTGAAAGCTTAGTTGCCTCCATGCCGAAAAGGAGTCAAGTCGTCGCTGAGACTCGTGGAGGGCACGTATCTTACAGAGTTCATACGAAAATGAAAACAAATATCCTTCAAATCTCACTTGTTCTACATCCAGCATTTCTAAGTACGTTAAGTAGCGTTCATCGAGCGAATGTGAAACATACAATGTCGTCAGGAAACCGGGTTCGCTACTGTCCACTCTCGGAGGGTGATTCACTGTTTCGGTTATCGGCAGGTGAACTTGTTCATTTTTTTTGAGACTAAGGAAGCAATTTATTGAGACAACATGTACTACTTCAAGCCGATCTCTCTTTTTTCAGGCACCGATCCCAATAAGTCTCGGCATGTCATCCAACCTTGACAATCGGCTGTAGTAACTGTCTTGCATGCCTCAGCAATGCGCGGCGTGAGCATGTCAGACAGTTACTACAGCCGATTGTCAAGGTTGGATGACATGCCGAGACTTATTGGGATCGGTGCCTGAAAAAAGAGAGATCGGCTTGAAGTAGTACATGTTGTCTCAATAAATTGGTCGATTTCCCGTATTCCAGGAGAAGATGTGATTGTCTCAATAAATTGCTTCCTTAGTCTCAAAAAAAATGAAGCGCGTCTCAAAAAAGAGGACACTCGTCTAAATTAGGAAGGTCAGTTCGTCTCAAAAAAAATTGCAAATTCGTCCTCAATTTCAAGTTAAAATACTGTACCTTTGGCATTGTTCCTGAATTCAACACCGATCATCCAAGATCCCGCTGTCTGTCCGGAACACCGATGATTAGTGTAATGACATACTCGTGCCATGGGGTTAATCACATAGACAATTGGATAAAACCCCCTTCTTTGGTTATTGGTTTACAGCAAGGCTCACTATCAATGTCCCAGCAGCGTTTCAGATAAATGTCTAGGATAACACAAAATGAAGAACCTTATCTCGGTCTCACTAAATCTTCCTGTTCAATTGTTCTTCATTCTAGCGACCTTGTTGATTTTATCGTCTTCCCCCTGTAGAAGCAACCCAGAAGATGATCGCTTCTCCACAATCATTGATTGTTTATGGGATAATAGCGTACCAGGCTATCTCAAGCAAAGTCATTGCCTGCCACCGATGCATCTCAAAAAGACGTTTCCACTGGACTGACCTGGTCTTTTATACGGATCCGAGTCATCCAGAGACGCCACAAACACTTGGTACATTGATGCCGCTTGCAATAAGATTTGAAGACATCTTTCAAGGGCTCCACTTGCTAACTATATCTGATTTTCAACTTACAACCCGCATCATGAGGCTAACTGTCAATCGAGTTTGCTCACTTCGAACCCTGAGACCGGGGTTGAGATTGTAGTATCGGAAGAAAAAACAATCAGCATAATATTTTCCTGGCTAGGTGCCCAGCACCAAATGCTAAGTTACGAAATACAAGCATCCTCTCATTATCAGGTACAGAAATGCAAATTCAGCAACAGTGTTCAGACTTTCAGTACGAATATCATAATAGATTATTTGTATATGTAAACACTTGCAGAGCGCATTCTGCTCTTTGAGTTATGTATGCCTGCTTCTAAGGTAAACCTGCCTCGCAACTCCTACACTCATCATTGATTTGGAGTTGAAGAAATTATAATTTTTCAGAGACATTTCTTCTTTATCTAAGAAATAAAACAAAAACAAAAAATAGCAAATTATCGTGTTCAACTTAGGTCCAGACGTACTATAGAGAATGATTAGTATGTTTGATAGAGTTGGAATGAATGTCTTACCTGAGGTCCTCCTCCGCCTTCAGGTACAGTCCAATCAATGTTCTGCGAAGGATCCTTGATATCACACGTCTTACAGTGGACGCAGTTTTGGGAGTTAATTTGAAGACGTTTTTGACCAGGGTTGGCCTCGTCGTCAACATATTCGTACACACCAGCTAATTAAGAAACAGAAAAATAGAATAAGACTGTGATTATTCTAAATAAATAGTTGACTTCTTACCAGGGCAGAATCGATTTTCAGGTCCGTCAAATACGGCCAGGTTTCGCTCCACAGGGATATTCTTTTCGCGGATGCGTAAATGGACAGGTTGGTTCTCGGCATGATTCGTACCACTGCGCGAAACATTTGTCAAAAGATCAAATGAGATAACACCGTCAGGCTTGGGATAGTCGATAGGCTTAGCTTTGCTACAATAGGCATTAGTTTTTTCTGCCATTACGTAGCTGCTTGTAAATACTTACTGCGCGGGCACCATCGTCTCCCAATCAGCTTTCTTGTGCTTAAAGGTCCAAGGCTCACGTCCCTTGAGGAAGAGAGTCTCGATACCTGAGTAAAGGATACCACCATAAAGACCCAAAGATGTGTGGAACGAAGGTTTGCAGTTTCTGACCTCGTATAATTCCTTGTACACCCAAGAGTCCTTGATCTTCTCCTCGTAGGTGTTTAGAACGACAGGACCTTCAACTTCTTCTTCTGATCCAAACAAGGCTTCATAAGCCGACTCAGCAGCCAGCATACCGGATTTCATGGCTGTGTGAGTTCCCTTGATCTTGGGTACGTTCAAGAAACCAGCGGTGCAGCCAATTAAAGCACCACCAGGGAAGACGAGCTTTGGAATAGACTGATAACCACCCTCGTTCAGGGCTCGTGCACCGTACGAAATGCAGTTACCGCCCTCGAGAAGATCCTTTACAAATGGATGGTGCTTGAATTGCTACTCCGAAACAACTTGTGTAAATCCATGTGTGACATATTTTCCCACGCTTTTAGCCTACCTGGAACTCTTTGTAAGGAGAAAGGTAAGGGTTGCTATAGTCAAGTCCAACGACGTAACCAATGGCGACCAAATGACGTTCAGGCTCAAAGTGGTATATAAAACTACCAGCGTACGTATGCATATCCGTGGGCCAGCCAATGGTATGCGTCACCGAACCTGGTTTATGCTTTTCCGGCGCCACTTCCCAGACTTCCTTAATGCCAATGCCATACTTCTGAGGTTCGCTATCCTTTCTTAAATCAAACTGCTTGTAAAGTGTCTTGGAAAGGGATCCGTGGCAACCCTCGGCAAACAAGGTAACCTTGGCCTTCACTGCCATACCCCGCTCATAAGTATCCTGCAAAAAAAAAAAGGAAAAAAAGGTATAAGGGTGATTTAAAAAAGCGTGAGAATATTTTTTTATTTACCTTGGGCTGGAAGTTTTTGTCAAGACCAACATCATTCAGGTTGACACCACGGACACTACCATCTTCATTGTACAAGACTTCGCTTGCAGCAAATCCAGGGTAGATCTCAACACCCAGTTCCTCAGCCTGTTCACCGAGCCACTTGACAAAGTTATTGAGGGACACGATGTAGTTGCCTTTGTTATTCATCTGTGGTGGGTGAGGCAATGGAATTGCCATCGATTTGGTCAAAAAGCGCATACTGTCCTTGGTCACTGGCGTGTTGAGGGGTGCACCTTTCTCTTTCCAGTCTGGGATCAATTCATTCAGAGCTCTAGGCTCAAGCACGGCACCACTGAGAATATGAGCACCGACTTCACCAGCCTTCTCGATCACCATGACACGGCATTCCTTTCCAGCTTCATTGGCCAGTTGCTTCAAACGAATGGCAGCCGACAAGCCAGAGGGACCTCCACCCACAATGACAACGTCTGTTTCGTCTTCGAATTGCTCAGCACGGCGAGGATCGTCCTCAGGAAGTGAGTTTCTGTCTATGGGTATCCATATTTTCTGCGCCGCGGTAGTAGACAAGCACCGCCACGAAGCTGGCGAGGATCCCAGCGTTCTTGTAGGCAAACGCGTTAAAGCAATCAAAGGTCTTCCTGCGAGTGCTGTACGGCACGTGGTTCTCATACGGGAAGCCACATTTCCACGGATAAACATGGCCATCGTTAAAGAGTAGGGGGGTTGGTTAAACAAGAGAAAGAAAGCGAAAAGAGATGCAGATGAGAAAACCGCTTTGTCACGGATCACATGTGTTCGAAAAACCGATTTTCGTGCAAATTTTTGATGCCGGTGCGCGGTAAAATCTAATCTGCGATCCGGCCAATGACCGGGCCACATTAGGAAAACGCTGTCCCCTTCCCAATCTTCATGCATGCAATGCCCCGCTTGAAAAGCAGAATCATCTACGATTCCATACGTACTAGGTAGTACTTGGTTAAAAGATTATGTTTTTGCCCTGGAAATGGCCGCTGAATGCGACAACCGATGTTTCATCGGGAAAAAGCTTGATCGGGCTTAGTCATCCGCACCACCTTTTCGTGTTGAACTAGCAGGAACAGAGATTAAAACGGAAACTATTTTCAGCATTTCTGTTCGAAGAGGAGTTTACCAACAATTTTTGTAACAGTTCAAGGGCTACTCATAATCAGTTTGTGAGCAATTGATGTTGGTTCTCACAGTGGTAAGGTTATTTTCTGAAAAGTTGCTGTGGGAGCAAGAACAGGAGCACCTAAGAGCAGAACAGGAGTGCTACCTGGGAAAAAGCAAAGATCTAGTCATGTGTGTCCAACCCGTGTCCATAGACAGTCTTCCCGATATCGACCAGGAATCACCGGATCAATCGACAATTGGCACCTGTCAAAATAGACTTTGATCATGCGGAAGGAGGACCTGAAAAAAAATCTCCCTTTTAAAGGTATGCCCTCCAGGAGGAAGCATTATACGGTTTTTGTCGTCAGAGCAGTTAGGACGAAACAGACGTCTTCGCACAGTGAGCATTATATAGTGAACAAAAAAGAACGAAAGAAAGGGAGAAAATATAGATCCACACCTAAAAGCAAAACACTCGCAATGATGCCATAGCCTGTATACGTGCATACATTTCCAAAAATTGTACAACGCTAGGAAATATTTACATTGCTCACTAAATCCTATGGTAAAACGTTGATGCTTCTCAAGCATAATAAACTGCCATCTACGAGCAGATCTATCGTTTGCAATCGTAGTTATGTCGGCATTCGCCGTTTTAGAAACAAACGAATAAATATAAGGCTGGGTTATTTCTCGTTGAAGATTAAAACAAAGGAACGTCCCTACTAGGGGGAAACTTAGTAGAGTGTGGGGGAAATAGCTCACATCGTGGCGAGCGGAGATCATTTTGTAAATCAATAGGACGCAGCATTGGTCGGTAACTCAATCAATCTCCTATAGTCCAATCACAATCGAATTTTACGCTGTGGATGAGTCATTTGCCGCGATGAAAAAGTTTTGCGTAGAGTCATCGCTGATCTAACATCATCAAATAACTTGCAGCAGATATGTTCTTCGACTGCTAAATAGGAAATTGAAAATGCTGGTGAGAAACCATTGCGATAAGGTCAAAGACTATTTCCACTTCTTCCGAGGTATGAAGGTGGAAAAAAGAAACATAGCCATGTACAACTCGCATCCTCAATATTCATTTTCATGTTCAAGCTTGGTTGCACGGTATATATTGCCAACCATGTTAAGAAACTAATGCTACCTTCTACTACGTTCATGCGCTAACGTACAATTCGGTTCCTGAAGAACTTGGCTCTTGTCACATGCAAGCGCTGACATTAAACCACTCTCCTTGTTACACTTTCCCATTCACTCCAGTCATCGCGAAGGAAACTAAGCGTGCGTTTTCAGCAAGGTAAGTTTTTGTAAAGCGTGCCGTACCATGAGTCAACTTCTTCCTGTAATTAAGCTTTCATGTAGCACAGTTTGCGGCAGCTATGTGGATAGACAGTACTTCAATCGGGAAATCTTCCCCGAGACACAAAGAACTTGGTATGTTTGTTGGACAACACTTGTGTAATTGTTACAACTTCCAACTTTGATATGAAACAGCTGACCCATTAAAGTACACGTTAGAAGACTTGAACATGACGTTACTGTCAAGACCAAATCTTATCCTCTTTCCAAGTAACATTTATGGATATACAAAGCATGAAATACTACCATTTATCCTTTCGACTAACCTATGCTTTTCCAGAAAAGCATGTGCAATTAGAAATACAGCACTCCTAGCGAGTCATTTGTAATGGCATATGATATAAGATTCCGACGTACAGTTTCATCTACTAAGTCGATCACGCAATGGCCAATATGTAGATGTGGGATTGCAGACTGCTTTCTAGTCAACACTTTAAGCTACAAATCTGTTGAATAATAATTGATAATACAATGCGGCTGCAAGTGGGGTTGTATTCCTCTGAACAATCCTCAGGGTCGCGATAGGAGCGATGTTCAGGATTGGCTTAGGCGTTTCCCGACCATCTTCTTTCATATGGATTACATTGATAGAGTTTTATTTTGTTACACGCGTGATAATGGTTTTGATTTGTTTGATGGTCATTATGAAACTTGGTCCCTGGAAAATAGCTCAGGGGACAACCTGGTATGTACAAGATTCCAGATTTCTTTATAAAACAAAAAGAGCAAAGAAAAACAAGAGCAGGAGCTAGCGGCACACATACTTATCCTGATCGTCTGTATATTGGTTCGACCAGAGAGAAAAATAAGAATAATAGTACAAAGGGAAAAGCGCATGTCTTTCTCTTTTGTTTGCTTTTGGTGCCTTTTGGAAGAAATACCACAACAAAATGAGTAAGGTCTGCTATCCTCGTCTCGTTCTAGTGGAACGAGTACATACCTGAAATGAAGTAACGTTGTTCGGATCATTCTTATTTTTGTTGCTGCTGTTGATAGCTTGGCGTCTCTGCATAGGCAAGACCAGCTTTCACAAAAGCGGTGACACCAGTGTATACCGCGTCGGTGACCATTTGATGGACCTCGTATTGCTTATCGATTTCAATCGCTTTGGCAATACCACGACCAGCTAGGTCCATTGTACGCTTACGAATCTGGTACGAGTTGTCCATAGCTTGCATACCAGACACGGCGTAAGACATTGCTGAAGAAACAGCATCTAGAGAAACTTGAAGTTTAGTGAACGTGATACCAAGAGAAACAAAAAAATTTAGGTACCAGGAATCGGGCTTTTTTTCAGAGCAACGGCGCCCAGGACCGCAGCATTGACCACTAAGTTTGAGAACTGGGAACGAAGGGGTGTTTCCGATTCGTCCTGATTGTTGTTGTCGGTGGTCTCCGTCTCGGCTGGTTGCGGACCGTTCAGATCAAGTTCTTTGCGCTCTTTGAATTCAATCAGTTTTTGTTCCAGCGTGGCTTTCACGTTGGGGTCGGAATCGACTAAAACAGAATTAGATGTTTCAAATCACATGTTGGATAATAATCTTACTTGGCAAAGCCGAAATCATTCTATCGAGACCCATCATATACAGGTCCAAGGCCATCAGGTGATTTCCAGCGTTGTCGATTTCAGTGGCGACGTTAATAAGAGCGAGCGCATGTTCAACTTGTTTCTTGTCAATCGCAGCCGGCTCCACGATAGGCGGCTTGGAATCTTGCCACACAGCAGACGAAAAGGAGGCGCGTTTCCAGACATAGTCAGAAATTTTGGTGAGACGAGACGGTTGTTGGGGTGCAGGTTGGGCAGCAACTTTTTCGTAGGGTGGTGGTGGTGTTGCGTAGATACGAGGGGAAGCAGGTGGAGGGCTTAAGCGGTAAATATCTCGCTGGTCGTAGACCGACGAGGTGTCACTATCTACTGAACTTCTTCTGCTAGGTAAAAAGTGCGCATAGGGATCTTTCTGGCCGGGAAGCCAGGATGTAGCGGAGGAAATTGGTGTTCCTACAAGTTTGTCGGCATGCGAGAGTACTTTTGAGACAAGTCCTGGCATGGTGGATGAAAAATAATGGAGAGTGGGTATTGTCTATTGAAAGATATCTAGAAAGAAAGAAAGAAAGACAGGAAAGAGAAGAGAGAAAGAGAAGAAAAGATAAAGAACTACTGCATAATCAAAGCAAGAAGCTATATTGAGGTGAAAAGTCGAAATCAATTTTTTTTATCACTAGTCATCTACTTGATACGCACGTGAAAAAACATAACAAAAATATAAACGCCGCGTATCACAGTGCTGCATTTTCATGTGATACTCACTACATATGGCAAACCTATCGTTGAAATGAACCGTGTGGTCTGTGCGGAATTCCTATAACATAGGGGATGACTCAAGCTTGCTTTATTCCACGTGCTGCTTCATATCGTCCAAAAATAACCATTGTAGTTTTCACATACCGATTTTGGCAACGACCTTTGGAACAAATACAGCAAACACAATGTCAATTGGCAATTTCGGTAGAAATTGAAGGTTGCTTGGCGGTCATGTCGCGTCTGCCTTTCATAGGAAATAGTTGACTTTCATGCATTCGAAGGATTGAAAACTTGTGGAGAATTGGAAGACGAGACCCGCCATCTCTTCATCAGTATCAATGGTCGGGATGCAAGCCAAAATCAGAGACTTTCTGATCTTGGTTTTTTCTTTCTATCAGTAACGTTTCGAGGTTTGAGCATGTGTTGCAACTCCTGGGGTTCTTCCCCAAGAGCACGTGAAAATCTACTGGCAGTGCTTCTCTTTGGAATATTTCTCTCGCAACTCAAAGACACGAAATTTTGCATCAATATTATCATTGAGAGACTCTCTCATCTGATCGAGTGAACGGGATGCATGAAGGCGTCTTTTTCTTCTTTGTGTCTGTTTGAGAGAGATGTAAAAGTTCTGGTGTATGCAAGTCAACGTGGACTTCTTTTAGCAGAGCAAAAGCGTGTCGGGAGTAGGTGTGAAATAAGGGATGTATAAGCAGCGTGATTTTTCTTTTAAAGAAATCCCATCCTGAGGTACATAGACTATTCGGTTATTACAGCAATGATTGTCTAGACATACTGAAGGACTTTACCGTGTATGAGCTAGCCAAAGTTTGCCAGTTGATTCCACTTATTCTACACATCATTCATTACAAGCTTCATAACTTTTGACATCTCTAGGACTAGTACGCTTTTCAGATCGCTAGGTATTACTATCAATTTGAACTACTCTCGTGGAAAAGCGCAATTGGCAACATCATACATGTTAACGGAACGCGGGTTCTGGGTACAATGGCCAAATGTCTATTCACTTTGTGGTTCCAATGTGCGGCTACATGAAATGACTGCTGGGATCAGAAGTTGTTCCGCAGTTCTCTCTGTACTATGATGAAGGAGCCTTAATGTACAACGTTTGCAAGTTCCACTCAAGAGCTCCCTGCATTTTATCACTAATCAAAATGTATGTTCCAGTTCTATTTTTCCGAACGCTGGTATCTTACATCAATTGATACCGAGATCACTTGTCGTATATACACCATCATATGTTTGCGAGCGCTAACGACGACGTCGATGGATCCGTGCCTGAATGGATGACAACTCAATGGGCAAGATAGCTGAATAAACCTTTAGGATTCATAACTTTCCAACGCACTACCTCCCCGCCGATATGTTTCCAGTTAAAATCTAATATAAAGCTTCCACAATTATACATTCATGATTCATATTTCCGGCTACAACACTGTACAAAAATCTCGAGAAGTCTGACCAACGGGGAAGGGGCTGCAGGTGCAATATCTACCGACCAACCCAAGGCGATGAGCGGCCAACTGCCCTAACACTATTTTCATATCATTACGGGAGAAAAGAAAAGCTGACAACTTTTCCGGTAGTATACGTTTACGGAGGTCATGATGAGGCGATAACCTCCGCACGCTATAGTCCAGTCAATGGTGAGATCAATATTTCCCTTCCTTGCAGCTAACTTATCGGCGTGTCCACCTCAGAGGCATCCCAGCGTACCTAGCAATATGATTTTTAATTTTTAAGAAGTCATTGGCCGGCATCATGTTGACTGGGTCAAGTCTTTCCCCAGAAAATGGGTCATGCAGACAATGACTGATGATGGAATCTGTCAGCTGTCATTTCTCATTTTTGGTTAAACCTCTGCTCATCTATCAGGACGCCTCCGCAACATTTGTCACTCATTCGTTATTGGATAATGTTCACCTTCCTTATATGAAACATGACAAGCGCGTGTTAAACGCTGCATATTTTTGTTTGTAGTATGATACACATATTTGTTTATTGAAACAGCCACCCTCCCATCATATCGCGCAACTGATCCCGTTTCCGCCTACCGCCTGCACGATCACCTCCGGCGATAGCAGAATTGTCTTTGCTTTCCTGAGCGCCCAGTAGCTCTCCCAAGAGCCATTGTCCTTTCTTTGCGCTTTGAAGTAGACCTTGCCATCCGGATACATTTTGTTCTTCCATTGATTGCGATCCTAGCGGAACCAGTGGCAGGTCTTTTGGTCGCTGCAAATCTATTTTACGCCAAACAGCAAGCACATCATGAATGTGTTCTGGAGGTGTCAAGACTAATGCCATGGCAAGCACATCGAGCCGCCGGCTGAAATCCTGATATGCATCCAACTTTCCCAGATTGAAACAGATTTGCCAAGCAGCATTGTTGATCTCTTCCATATCTTTGGCAGAAGAGCCCTGCGCTTTTTCTACCGTAATCTGGCACAGTTTGTAGGAGATGTCATACTCCTCGTCCACTAATGCTGCACTAGCAAGCATTGCCAGCACTTTGACTTCAGCTAGCAGATCATCCTGATACCCGAGTTTTCCGGCCAGAACCGACACTTCCTCATGCTGTTTGTAGATACCCCGATGTGTGTTGATCAGCTTTGAAATAAGATCAAGGCGATTGCTGGCTTGACGCACTTGAATAGGCATCAGAGCTATTCCTGGTCGGACCATCGTTTTGTATGTCCAGGTCAATGTGTGCGTAGCTTCGATCAAATCCAGCTCCTTCTTGGTTTCGGGCGTCATAGGTAACACCTTCAAACTAATAACCTTTGCGTCATTATCAGCAGGCAAGATAGTTAATTTACCATTCCAAGGCTTGTTTCATGTTGCCACTATGCATGTTTCCTGTCGCCGCATTGTCAAAGAACTCTCTTTCAGCGTCGATAATAAGCTGTTGGACCTTATCCACTTCAAGAATTCTGGTGGTTTCCGGAGTCATTAAAAGTTCCTTTGCCAGCTTAAATCCTGTAGCAGGTCGATTTAGCTCTTATTAACTCAGGCTTAGCAAAAATCACTTACGACCACATCGCAGCAGAGAACTGTAAAATATTTCCATAATTTCCGTTGGTTGTACTAAAGCAAAAACGCCTTGACCATCACCATAAAGACGTAACATATCGTCCAAAAGTTCTCGCCAGTCATTATCATGATCAAATTGTGCGCCTCCTGATTCAACGCCACCAGCCGCTTGCGACGCCATGCGAATGCAGAGCTGGCGTTGGGTTTCCGCCGGCTGCTTGGTAAGGTACCAAGAAAGCGGTACACTTGCATGGTAACGGGCGAGTATCTCAGCCGAACCTAAATGTGCCTGCAACGTGTCCATCATCTGTGTCAACCCATAAGGACCGATCGGTTGCAGGGCTTTAAACAGCTCCAAAGCGGTGCCAGTGCGTGACACCAGTGTAGCTATGCTTGTCACTTCCTCCGTGTCCTGAAGGTCCTCGAAAATAGGTAAACATTCAAAGATACGCACAAGATGTTCCATGGTTGCGTTGCTGGAGTATGCGATTGCAAGCACGAGTCGAGAAAGATCCAAATCATCTTTGATAATGCGTTCATCCGAAGGTATAGTTGGTTTTGATTGCTCAATAACGGCACAGCACCAATCCATGTGTTCTGCCGATGTTTCCAATAGCCACCGATAGAGCATAAATTCGACATTTTCATGTGGTTGATGCTTTCGCCGTCGACAGAGTTCTAACCATGGAAGTACCAGCCTAAACACATCGTCTACAACACGCTTCCCATTTGTATCACTGAGTAGTCCCTTCAATATATCATACGATGGCATCTCGAGGAAGTGTTCCATGTCAACAAACTCATCATGCGTACCGGATGTGTAGACGTATTTACAAAGCCATTCATAGTCGGAGGCCTCTTTCGCAATATTGGTTACACCCATGACTTGTGCGTATCGAATCATTTCCAAAGCATGGCTACTTAATCCGATGCTGTCCATGGCATGAGCGCGTTCAAGATACCACTTCGCAATCACATCGGCGGATGCTGGATATACCGTTGACTGGACGTTATGTTCCAGGCTTGCCAGATAGGATGCATGTTCTGGTGCTAGTGCATCAATTACATGACGGATTGCTGATTCTTCAACAGGATCCTTTTGCGACCGCCATGGCTCTTCCAACCAGCGATCTTCATGATTTACTGAGACGTGTGGCAAATCGAAGCTGCTGGGTGTCGCCGTTTCTGGAATCTGTGATAAGATGAACAACCGCTGTGGAAGGACTTCAGGACCATGGTGCATAAAAATAGCATCCAATGCAACGTGGTTTTCCGATCTTGCGAATTCGATAGCTTGTGGTATGAGGTTACAATCTCTAAACTGCCCGTACGCTTCCGCAAACGATTTCGTCTGTGGAAGGCTGGGCCAGATCTTCACAAAGGTTGCCAGTCGATCCAAATATTGCAAAAAGTAAAGACGTGTCCGCAGCCATACTTTGTCTTCTTCACTTTCGATCATTATGTTGTCTCCTTGAAGCCGTTCCAAGATCGCATTCGTCTTGGTTTCCGCACGTTTTTGGCCCAGATGTAGTATTTGTTTCTGTAATTGCCATTGATTGACTAGGACTTCAAGACATTCCGTGACAACCCACGCATCGTCTTTGATAGCTGACAGAATATCCACTTCGTCTTGGGTGAGTGCCGGACCATGCTCTTCGTAACGCTTTTTCCATTGCGCCTTGTAAGTGATGTCCGCATCTATTTGCAGTTCTCTACCAAGGTCAAGAGCGGCCTGGTAATTGCCTTGCTTTAGGTGAAAGAGGTAATCTTTTGTTGTCGGCTGGTCCATTCACGCGTGGCAAAAGAATCTCAGTTCTCTCGACACGTCTAAAGGGTGACACCAGCTGACTTTTTGTATCGAATGAAAGACCGAAAAAAAATGTCCAGCACCTCAATGCAACATCCATAACAAGATTCTCGCTTTATGAACCTTCTTTTCCATTTATCTTGCGTATATACAATAATAATAATTACATCTATTTGACTCAAGAAATTCTCCTGACGATGAATGCAAAACTGGTAGCAATCATAGCTCTAACGTAGATGGATGTCTTCTGGACGAATGCAAGTATCATTTCGTCCTAGAACTTAAACTGGATATATTTCCACATGAGTATCCATTATAATGGTAGGATATAAACACTCGACGGAATATCCAATGATCATTAGTAAAGTGTTCCATGAATAACTAGTTGTCGCATTTTCCATTTCCCTGACGAGCTTCGTCAACATCACTTTGAAACTCTATCCTCCTTTAAATTATCGCCAACTCGTCCCAACTTATAAAGCATTCCATACAAGCTTGGATAGAAACAGTTGACGTCTTTGACGATATTCGAGAGAATGGAAGACGATACATTGGATGTTTTAGAAATCAGTGCATCAGCAAAATGTTTCCACTCGGTTGTTATTGATGGCTTCTCGATCTTCAAAAGCCATCGATATACACATGCTGATCCTCATCGTCTGATACACAAGAAGTTCTCCTCAAGTTTGTGGGAAGGAAAGCTGATGATGGACTGCGTTTTGTGTGTCCGAAGAGCCAATTCTTTTGAAGTGTCGCCCAATCATCTCGCTGGAAAGACGTGTCTGCAATAGCTATTGTCTTTTTATCATGAGCGGTTCCGACATCCGTGACATCCTGCAAATTACAAAATCTGCCGATTCGACACCACCGCGACGCTTAAAGCCAGTTGCTGAGAAACGGCCCGGTACGATTTCACAATGGCTTCTTTATGCCGACACTAAAATGATTACTTGCAGAGGGATTCAGCCGAGAACTTTATTCGCTCATTGGCGGAGCACCACCGGTCGCATTCGTTCAGCCCACGTACAAAGCAAAATTCAACGTCAAGAAGAAAGCAGTGTCATGGTGAGCCTTTGAACATGGCGAATCATGTCTCATTGTAATAATAGGATTTACCAATCATTCACCAATCCTGTCCGAGCTGATGATTTGGTACTGCAACACTGGATCAAAGCAAGCGAAGCAGACAATGAAGGTAATGATCGACAATAGACTCTTCATCGACTAAGTCTGTTTAATAGAATACGCGTTTGCCAAGTTTAACAAGGTGACAGACGTAATAGAATACACCGACGAAGAATACAATCAACATCTATCAGGTCTAGTATCCCTCAAAAGAAGAAGTATGTTGAATTGACATGAAAGAAAAACAGACACCGAGTGGACCAAGGAAGAAACAGATTATTTATTTGAATTATGTCGACAGTATGATTTGCGGTTTCCTGTTATCCAGGACCGATATGATTACGGTGCAAAAAAAAGGACGATAGAGGTATTACATGATTTTATTTTCTTTCTCTACAGGTCTCTCACTTCAGTTTTTTTCTTATTAGGATTTGAAAGATCGTTATTACAGCATTTATCGCAAATTACTGAAGGAAAGGCCACTAAGTGGGCAACCGAACGAACGACATGCCCTTATACAACAGTATAATTACGACAAATCCAGGGAAGTTGAACGAAAACAAGCGCTATTGGCTCTCTTCAATCGAACAAAAGAACAAATGGAAGAAGAAGAGACACTACTGATTGAGGCGAAACGAATTGAGGCCAATGAAATCCGATTTGCTAAAGAACGCGAGAATCTTCTGCAGTCATTACAACTCGAGCATTTGCAAGGGTCATGCACTCCCGGTGCTTTAGGACCGGACAGCGTGACAGCAGCTGGAATCACCGGTACGATAAGCGGCAGCCCAGCGGAAAAGGTAAGTGACACAAGTAATAAGGACAAGTCATCCGGACATGAATGGATTTTAGAAAAAGAAAAAGCAAGAAGAAAATATGAGTTCCAAAAAGGGTCAAAAAGCAATAGTGGAAGGTAAGAAATTGGGGAGTGCATAAAAAAAATTGATATGCGGACTGTTGTGTAACAAATATAGTAGCAGCACCGAAAGAAAAACTGACACCGGGCGTGTTTATACGAAGTCAAAAACTGTCCAGTGTCAAACCAACAATGCAGCAAAAAGTTCTCAAGGTCTTTGAAGAGCTCGGCGTGGGTAAGTTGACGTGAGCGAAACTACGCTACATTTACTAACAAACAAATGGATCACTTGTCTGGGCTTTTCATAGGCACAAGGCCCGTGATGCCGACTGCTCAAGTGTGTCACAAGTTTGATGCATTGCAAAATTCCGTTTTAAACATGTTCGAGCTGAAAAAGGTCGTTGATAAAATGGAGATGGAACACAAAGTGAAGCTTTCCACGACTGGAACTAGGGTAAGAACGCTGCTGATGGGACGAAACTCTAAAAAGACAACTGATCTCCTTGCAGAAACGGTCGTCGAGTACAGCTGGGTCTAGCTACCGGGAAAAGCGGCGAGGATAATATGACTGCAGCGTCATTTCCCAAAAAGCTAACAACATGACCAATACGGCGCTTTCCAAATATTTCGCTTGCTCCCATTGACATATATATCCTCTCCTGTTTGGTACATTTCAGGGTTAATCTTGATAAAATTATGTCATCCGTTTCTCTTCTGTCGACAAGATAGCATAGCTCGACTTTCGATCTATTCATGAGATGCACGCCATCTTAGCATCAGAAGCTCTAAAAGAACAGATGTTCATGGATGTACTGATTGTTGCATTGCTCGCGAAATTAAAATGCACTGATCGATGTAAAGAAAACTATCTTTGGGCTCATCTTCTTATGGAACGTGCTGTTAGACAACCCGTACCTCATGTGAATCATCAGGTTACTTTTATGGTTAAGCTCGACTTGCAGCAGGACTGTATCGTCTGCGAAAGGGAATGGCTGCCAGCTCCACATATGAGATGTGAGGCTACGATATACTCAGCACGACCTTTGCATATGCTCTATTCTGATCGTTGTTTCATGAAACTTATAGGCGGGGGAGCAGTTGTGTATATTTATTCCCAGAAACGTTTTCCGTAGAAATTCACTTGAAACGCAATCCCACGGTTTTGCCAAATGTTTGGCTGCTTAAACGAAGATGTACGTCTTGTATTGTGTCTTAGCGAGGTAAAGGATCCATTAGAAGAAGAAAAAGTTGAAGGTACGGTTGAACAAAGATGATCTCGCTATCTCTTTCTTTCTATAAGCAGGTCAATGAATATTTCAAGTTACAGCTATATCGCATCCAAACATACCGCTTATTGAATGAATTTTTATGCTACTCTATCTGTTCCTTGGAGCAACTCAAAACGACTTGCTTCCCAGCGCAAAGACGCAGCACTTTCCAGTGCAAAAGCTTTTCGGCTTCAACGTCTCATAATATTTCTCTGACACAAACGTTGATTCCAAACCCAAATATAAAATCTATACCTTTGATATTACCCGCTATTTTGTCATATTTCCTGCTCGAGACACTCGTCGTAACTATGGTATACCTTATATATGGATTTCATGCGTAGCAAGTCAGGCGAATGCCTAGAAAATGTCATCCCAATAAGTAGTACAGATCCAATAAAAGTATTGAATAAGACCTCCCGGTTGATTGGAAGCTAAGTTCGTCGGATATGCACAACGTTGTTGGATTCTACGTGTTGTCTAATTGGGATTGACGTCTGCAGCAGTACTCAACATCTTCTGAAAAGTAGCTCGTATTGATAACAGCAGTCTTGACATCTGAGGCCAAGCATCTGAGTACGTCAAAAAGGATACGTTCATATTTAGTCTATATTAAGCGTAGTGAAACAGATCATCGACGGTGTGCAATCGTATGCATGCATTTACAACCATATATACTAAGCGTTCCTTAGGAAATTTTACCACTGAAAGACGACTTGCATCAAACAATGGAACTCTATCTCTGACATGAAGGCGAAACGGAAGCATTCTGCACGCAAGTCATGGAATTGTATCGCTACAAAAAGAGATCCGTCAAAGGCCAAAGCTTAACAAAGCGATAAGGAAAGATACAACAACCATTAGGCAACTGTGAAATTGTACGTATTTCAAAGAATAGGGATGCTAGTTAAGCATTCGATGCATCTTTGTACCTCGTGCAGCAAAAGCTCAATCGAACATATACAATCGTTCATATCTTTTTATGTACGGATCAATTCCACGTAACTAAAGAACTTAACAGTGCAACTGATGGTGGATTCCGACTGTAACTGCCCGAGCAACCGGTGAGCGTCAGACCTCACTTTAGATAAAAGAAAACGCTTTATAACAAGTAAATGATCATTACATAATAAGAAATGGCGAATGTGAAGATCCACAGGGAGATAAAGATCACTGCAAGCTCGGTTGTTAACGGTAGTGTCCTGTATCTGGTTGGGAACTTGACAGAACTCCTTTAGTAGTGTTACCATAGCAAGAGAAGGCTGTGTCTTGTATCACATATTTCTAAGATGCCTCCTTTAGCAGTCGCTGCTTGTAGATCAAGTTCTTGGTGTGGTTGCGTACTTGGGTTTACCCGTCTATGCGTACTATAATGGGATATTCCTAAGAAAGATCGTTCTCGCTCCCAGGCAACGGGAAAAGGCTTTCATTCGGCTGATTTTGAACGTTGTTTAAATTCGGATCCGTTCGGTAGATTCTTACCGTGAAATTTTTTTTTTTTAGCACGATTGGGGTAGAATTTAGACTGGCCCAGCGGAACAACTTCGTCTTTAGTATCGCACTACATCTGGATAAGCCAGCATTGGTAACTGATCAAAGGAAATACACATTACATAGCCGAAGCGTAACCCAAGGGTTCATATTTTATGGTGAAGGTCTGAATAACGTTGATACTCTGGTAAATAAGCCTTTCTCAAAAAGTAGACAGTACAGGAGGTAATTTCGGTGTATAATGAGGATGTCTATCAGGAGTGACGGAGAAGCTTTTCTGTCACGTATGGTGACAATTTCAGCCACTCAAGATGCTATTTCAAGGCATGCTGATAACTTTATGACCCCTTCTCCCTCAATTTTATACTAACACGTGAAAGCTATCAAGAGAAATGGTCATTTAAGTATTATTTGTTATGAGAGTTATTTTAATATAGTTGTTGGTTAGCGAGGTGAGGACGCATGAGGTTTTCCTTTCATGCAATGCGAATGGGAGATAAGATACAGGGGATGGTACTTTATCTTGCCAGAGCAGCATCTGTTAGCCACAGAGGTCGTTCCTTTTTTCTTTTTTCCCTTTTTCCGTATGAAAGTTTTTCTTCTATTAAGTTGCCATCTCTAGACTAAAATAAAAACAGTTGTTTTCAGTCGTCCAATCAGAGCAGAGAAGGTTCATTAGAGCATCCGTAAAGATTATTCTGATTGGAAAGATTGCGGAGAAAGTTTAACACCCTGGATCGCTCGACAAATTTGGGGTAGTACGAACAGAGTGGGGTGGTTTCGGAAGTGAAGTACAGTTTAACGGACCCCGATATATGGCGCGTGATTTGTGTAAACATTCACGTCAACCACAGTCAGTGCTTCGTACTACTATATAAGTGATTAAGCACCGAGGACAAATAACAGATGCTCCAATCGTATGTCATCATTGGGGAAAAAAAAGAGAGAGAGAGAGGGAGTTTACTGGGCGTCAAGGGTAATTTCATTGGAAAAAAGAAGATATGGTTCCTTGTGAATGAAAAGCATAACAAGGATTTAGTTTAATGTCTAAGCTCTGAATGATAGTTAAGCAACCTATGTAGGACAAAGAGGGGACAAGATTACTTTGTAAAGTGAAAGACCGTTCAAGAAATGAGCGAAAAAGCAAAACAAAACAAATTGGCGGTGTTCAAGCAGTATATCGGAGTTGAAATATTCTCGTTCCTGGCAGTGGTCGGTCGGGATGGGTCCGTTGCCCACCAGATTGATGCTACTTCTATGTGGAGTTCCAAAAAGAGAAAGCAAAAAAACAGCTTTTTCAAGTCCGCGGCAGAGATGAACTCTAAAATGGATTCTTGTTCGTGATATATGGGTATCGATCCTTTTTCTCTCTTTTACTTTATTTTTTCTTCTCTTTATATATATATATTGTAAATGTTTGCTAAGGACTATCACTCACCACCAGCAAAAGCAGTGAATATCGTCCGTCCTTCTTCACCATTCTCGTTTCACCATCAGTCACCTACATTGCATGACTCCTCATCGACCTCTTCTTCTTCACCGTCCACAATATCTTCATTTTCTTCTTCTGCTCGAGTTCCCCCCACCATCTTCACTCCGTCCAGTTTCGCCTCTGGTTTTTCCTTTTTCAATCACAGCTCACCCAGCTGGTACAAACCCGCCTCACAGGTCTCTGCGCCAGCCTCTTCCACTTTTGGTGTAAATCCATATCATCTATTAAGGCAAAGAAGTAACTCCACTTTATCAAAACCACCATCCATTTTACATTCTTCCTCGTCCGCTGATGAAGATGATTATGACATTGACAGCATCGATGGAGACACAGACGATGATATTTCTGAAGAAGATGAGCCGCCACCACCACCTACCAAAATTGTAGCTAAAGTAAAAGAAGGAATGATCATGAACAACAGAGGACAGTTTCTTTCCAAGGTTCCTACTACCACTCCTCCTGCTGCTACTGCTACGGCAACGATTGATGACGATGAAGACGAAGAAGATGATGATGAGGCTGTAGAGTGGCTGGATGAAGCGAGAGCAAACAGAAAGGCAAGGATAAAAAAAATTGATTGTACGCGCGTACACCCATCTGACCATAAATATATAGATCGCCGACTTGGAGATCGAAAAACAATCTTTATTGACCCTTAACGCCACCTTGGAGGCTACTGTTCGACGTCAAAATGAGAAAATTGCAGAACTGGAAAAGCGGTTACAAAAGTGAGCAAATCTTTTCCCGCTACCCCTGCTTTTTGGCTGGTGTTGACTAAGAAATTTTCTATTAGGTCTGAAGCTCCACCCACACCTGTGTCTGACGTACATGAGGAAGAAAATACGGTAAGGCTAGCTGCATAGGAAGGGTAAATGATTTGTTTGCTGACGACTTCATTGTGTAAAAAAAAAGTTCACACCGCCATCACCTGATCAACCTGAGGCTCCCGTGGCATCGGATACTCTTGTGGATGTGTGGCTCGATAATCAGCTGGAAAGTGACCAGATTTTCCAACGCTTACGCGTCATGCTCCAAAACCTTATCGATCAAGCTCAAACGGCTCTCCTCGAACAATATAAACTATCCGGAAAGGTCCTTGTCGATTATGATTTTAGTGACTTTGAAGACGATGAAGATTTCAGCAAAACAAAGTTGGTCAAGCGTCACACGTGGCCTATTAATGCACCTATCGCCAATCGGCAGCAGCAACAACAACAACAACAGCAACTACGACTAGCACGAAGAGTATCTGATGTAATACCAAATGATCCCAGACGCTTGTTGCAACGTTCAATTTCACGTCAGTCATCACCGCCAGTTATTCAACGTAGTACTTCAAAACCAAGAAGAAGCCGGACAGCTGAGCAACCAAAATGGCATTTCTAGTGCCTCCCTTTATTTATGTGATATGTGGTTATTTTTTTTATTTGTTTGTGTATATGCCTTGCGTCTTTTACAGTTCCTCTCCAGCCTTTCATTCTTTTTCTTTGCAATCCACATTCATTTTTCTTGTCAACGTCATTCATTGTAATTGTTTCTTTCTTTTAATCGAGGGTGAAGATTATTCATGCGGGTTATTCTTTTTCTGTCCTATAAATATCAACTCTTAACTGCTGTAAGATACGTTATGTGAATCCCATCTGTCTAGTCAATATGTTGCAGAGACCGGCATCGCATCTCCCCCGATCCTTGCCACGTACCCCAGATAGAATGTCGGACTTCTGAAAATCAATGTAGTCGTAATCTCGCTACATGACATTGAATCCAATAGTCAAGTCTGCATAAATGAATATCGAACCATTCAATGATGAAACGATTTACGTTGGTGTCAAATTGATAGATACCATTTAACGCGTCGTATGTGAAGAATATAGTTATCTATTATTCAATCTCATAATCTATGTGTTTTGGACTTGAGTCCATAGCACCGTGCTACGTCCAAAACAGAGGATTTATCCATGAATGTAATATGTGAATAGGTGTTGACAAACTGCGTTTAAACATGTTCGTTCTATTGCTTGTTCAAAATGAAGAACATCAAGGTAATGTGCATTCAAATGCACATTCCGTAATGGCATCTATACCATGAACATCAGTGAATGTCACGACACAGCGGCTAACGACCAAATAAACGAATCGAGACAAGAAGAAACAAAGGGACGGCCGATATACTATTTGTGGGCGTGCATCAGATATCTGGTGAAACGCGACATTAGTAGGAATCTATGGGGCGTAAGAAATCAGCGCATCACGGACGCCAATCACGTATGCAAAATCAGAAGCCGACTTGCACTACAGCCGAGATCGGTCATGCAGCCCAAGCCAAATGCTTACCAGGGATATTCTGCGAATAACGATGGCGAAAAAAAAAGTTCCTTTTAAATGGTTTGCGTCAGTGAAACCTAAAGCAACAGCCCATATTTCCTTGCGAAGCCCGTTCTATGAGTTCACCGCTTATAGCGGAAAGCTTGCTGTTGCATGAATGTAAGAAGAGCAGCCTCTAAGAGAAAATAACATTAAATTTAGAACCCAAATATTGATGGCAACCATGTGAGCAGCTGAGAAGTGCGCATTCTACCTGAAGAAATCATCTATGGGCTGAGATCACGCGTATGATGAAACTTTGCACACTTCGCCTCCGATAAATCTGAGCTTAAAGCCTTGTCCTTTCCCTTTTTTTTAAGGTTTAGCTATGTCACAAAATCTTTGATAGGGAACTTCTGCTCCATAAAGTTAAGAATAAAACACGCTCATATCTAGCCATACACCAACTATAAAAGTTGTCACGATATCGAAAATCACATTGACTGCGCCTAAAACATAAATGGATGCATTATGCAGTACAGCATGACAGATATCGAGCTGATGCTTTGATTACTTTGACCATCTGCATCATGTTTTCTCCATCCTAGTCTTTTGGGAATTTTCTTAGCAGCGATCATGTCATATGAACATGTTTTTGCCGCAAGGTGGAGTTACATCCAGTGGATGTCAGCCATGGCATCAAATTTGTGACAGCATCAGTTTCTGCTGTACTTCTTGCGTCCTATACCAAGACGTATAGTATTAAAAAATGCTACTTACCATGCCTGTTTGCCAAACGTTAACGTTGTCCGACGAGAATGCTTGATGTCCGCTAGAAAGCTCTGCATGAACCGTATATGTTTCACGTATGTATATATATTCCGGTAAACATCAGGGTCTTGTACCCTATGCCCTCACTTCATCCTCTATAGGTATTGAGATGTTTTGGATCTGAGAGTATGGAGATAAACTCCGAGTGAACGTATAGGTAACTGAGGATGTAACGAAGAAATAGAGCTGCTTTAAATATTTATCCCTACCGGATGCCACTTAGGAGATTGGGGACTAGACGAGAGACAGCGTGATATAAACCTGTCATCCTGGTCAAGTCGTTCTAGAGATACTGCAAAGGTGCACCAGTTATTAACGTGTGGTACAAGTCTGGAGAATTTATTAGTTATACGTGATATGCATGTTCAGCAAGTTGCACGCGTGCTATGACAAGCGTATTGAACGTGTAGGTTCCGAAAATGAAGTTGCTTCCGTCTCTCGCTCACTATCTGAGCAACTAGTTAGACAGTCAAGGACCGCGGCTTCACAAGTGCCTGAGCTATTGTGTATCGCCTACGTAAATTATTGGTTAATCTTGACCGAGACATCTATCGTGGACTCACCAAGCTACAAATAGGGTTGCTTACTGATTACGTCTCAGTAGGGAAGGAGCTGCTCAAGGTATTACTGCTCATACTCACATTTGGATTGGTTATGTAATCTTCATGCTCTCCCTTCATCGGAAAGGGAAGACATATGAGGTTGTAGCGTGAGAAATCAATTTCCTAAGAATGATACAACCAAAGGGCCCGCCTCTCCCAATTCTCCTATAAAGCTTGTAGTAATTCTTTCCCTTCTTTAAAACCTCCCTTCTGCCTCTTGTACTGTACAGTTATTTGCATACAGATACATATAATTCCAACATCTCAGGAAGATTTCCTTGCTGATGGAGAGAGAAAGCACTTACTTGAATGTCGGATAACAGACACCGACACAATAAAGACTGTTCGAGTCATTAGTTGCGCAAGCTAAACAAGAGACAAATGTACAGGAGTAATTGTTTCACGTAACGAATTGATAGCTTTAGCGTGGATGTTAGAGACAGAGACAGAGCCGAAGAAAAAGCTTGCAAGTTCCAGGTGCTGTAAACATAATTAATATCCGAAGCAAACCTCTATTTAGTAAAAATAGTAACATTATGTTAGGGTGCTCTTACCTGTATGTAACAACGATACCATGCGATACATTATGAATTACCTGGCTCTAGCTTGGATAGCGTATGTGTGCCCTTAGGGCTCAAGTTTCCTCAACGAGCCAATCATTACTGTCGCACCAAATCGATTCTCCGACAAGGTGTGACTTCGCGAGTGGAACTGGCCCTTCAGACGGTGTGCGGTGCATGAAATAACCGTTTGAACCTTGGCACACCACTCATGTTCCTGGAGCAAGAATGCTGCGGGCAAGTGAACCCATACAAACATGCGATCCACACTTTTGCTTGGAAAAACGACCGATATACTGTATGCACTGTGGAAACCAACTTAAGCAGGAATGTCTCGGCTAATTCATCGTTGGCAGGCCTACGCAACTGATTCAAAAGTCGTCGTCTATGCAGAACCTGACAAACTCGTTCAAATAATACCCGTATCCACACAAAAAAGCGGAAATAATACATACATTACCGAAACTATAACAGCTGTTGCTGGAAGCTGTCGTACAGGCCAGGTAAAAAAAAAAAAAGGTCGATATATACTGGCTCACATACTGTGGACTATCTTTAACAGCTGGCAGTTGCTCATGGGAATAAGATTAGTCTATTTAGCTACCAACAACAAACAAACAATGTCAAGGTATAGTTTACTATATATGTACACGCTTGCGTGGGGATGGATCGAGCTAAAATCCATAATCCTCCTTTCCATCTGTCGTAGAATCGACGTCCTTGGATCCTGGAAACAATCCTGGACACAAAAAGCTATCTTCAATGTCTGGACTGGAACACTGATAGTAAGAGAATAAACGAAAATATTGCAAAATCTAAGACTGCAATTAGATCTTCTTTTAGCTGCAGGTACGGAATTATCCATCTGGCAGTGTTCAAATAATGTGTGGAAAACCACCTGGTCGATCAAGTATGTCGCTTTATGTAGTTATATATCTTTCTAACCGTGGTCTAGGGTAGCAACTCAGGTCACGATGGCCAAGTTTGAGCCAAATTCAGATATGTTTGCTACAATGGGTCAGGTAAGAAAAGATATGTCGGCACTCTCTGCCTATTTCCCAGTGCTGACTATTTTGTCCAGTACGATAGGCTATTAACAGTATGGCACCGTACAAGCGATGCTCGTAAGTCCTGACGAGCTTGTGTGTATCGTCTCTGACGGAATTTCAGATTACAACTTTATTTATCTTTCACATCCTCGGCATGTCACGCACTTTGTATGGCGGAAGATGCTATCATCAAATCAGTAAGTGTTCTTGTGTGATTTGCAACGGTAATAGACGGAGTTCATGCAGAAAATCCGATTGTTCGCTTTTTACCATGGCACGGGATAGTATCGGTCGTTTTTGGAGCCCAGTAGATCTCGAGAAACGGCATATGCTATATATGTGTGCGGTTATCGATCCAAGTCAGTCTTTGGTAACAGCCGAGCCAGCATCCGAGGACAGCAACACTGCACTGATGGGACACGGAGAAGATTTTTCGCCCATTCATTACATTGATTGCGACGAACTACAGAATGCTATCTATGCCCAGTTTCGCCACACGCATAACGACAGACTAGACCATAGGATTCAGCGTGTACGTGAAATGGTGCGCGACACACCGGATCTACTATTTCGTATACAACCAGACGGTTCGCTAACCTTTTGGGGCATCCAGGTGGAGAAAGAGAAATTCAGCAGGAGGAAACGCTGACCTTCGTTATGTTAGTATCTCAACACGTTTCCCAGGAGAATACCCCGAGTGTTTGTAGTATTACGCGTAGCTCAAGCCATTGAACCTGCAGACGTTGTCTATTTCCTGCAGCCTGTACAGGTTTTACATGACTATACCCATATCCAATCCTCATGTAAGTTGACAACTGTATTATTATCCATAGCGTGAATCTTATCTCAATGATCGTAGCCACTATTAAGCCGGTGGAACTCTCGTTGATTGCCCGGAACCCTCACGGACAAGTACGATGCTATGGCCTCAATTTGGTGGATTTCCTTGACACGACGCTGTTCCCAGCCCGTCTCAATCTTAAATACACTTGGCTTGGTCATCAACATGTTATCAATGGAATTCATCAATCGCAAAGTAGCCGGTTTTGCACGATTGGTATTGATGGGCAAACTAACGTATGGAAGTATGAGCTTCGCGAGGTAAATGCTTCCTAGAGGAATCCAGATGGAAGTCTTATATTGAACTTATATAGGATGGTGGTCGCTTGACGACAAGACTGCAGCTTGACAGTTCGGTCCAACTCCACTCGGAAACCATTCTGGCCATCCCAATCGACAACGGTATTCTATGGCATCTCAGCATCTTTGACTCATCCCATATGTAGCCAATCATCTTGCTGTGTACGATGGAGAACGTCTCTTGGTTTATGTGTTTGACAAAAACGACTGCCATTTGCAGCAGTATCATGTATGCGAAACATACGATCCTATCGAAGATTTATCTTCTCTCTATGTCGATAATCTGAATGGCATCTGTCTACTGTTTGGTATTTCGGCTTTACACAAGAATGCATATACGTGGCAGTTGTGCTTTCGAGAGGACGGCCAGCTTGCGAAAACCATCTACCGCGGACAACAGCGGTTCAGCTGGGAGTCGCAACCTCTAGTTGTTTTTTCCGCTGATCGATGGTCGACCAATACTGCTTCCATCTTGTTACATCAACTTGGAACCCAATCGATTATGTTTGGTGTGTCCATCGGATCTTCAGTACGGCTTTATCATACACGAGCAGAAACCGAGTTGATCCAATGGGACGAGTTGTATTCTTTACACACCAGTCTGAAAGGGATTTTCCGCATACGATGTGTAGCCAATGTCCTGGCAATTGGTAAGTTACAATGCCTTGCAAAAAGTTTGAATAATTTATTATGTCTAGTGTCCGAGTCAAGTGGCGGGGCTGCCCAACATCTGTCGATATGGATGGGAATGCGAACAGGTGTTCCTCCTGTATTATACAAGTCGTTTGAGTTTTCGTAAGTATCGCGTTCTTATATTCCAGTTCAGCTAAATGTTGTTCGCAGTGAGCCAATAAAAGATATTGCATGGAATATGTCATCAGATGCACAGTTTGTCCTTGCAGTAGCATTCGGTAGTAAAGTGGCTATCTATGGGCAGAAACGGGCTTCAAATGTCGATCATGACGACTCGAGTTGGATATGCTATACGGAATTTAGTGTCGACACGTAAGTATAGCAACTTATAACTCAATATACTTAATTGTTTATATAGTCCGGAGGATATTGTGGGAATTAAATGGATCAACAATGGTGTCCTCGTGGTGGCAGCAGGAAACCAACTTCGATGTTATCTGAAATGGTTGACGCTAGAAGACTCTGTTTTGCAGCGTGCGTAGTGACTTTTTCTAGTCCTCTTGTCCGTTTCACTGATGAACGAATTAGGTCTACCGGGCGTGGATTACATGTCAAGCATTTATGATTTATCCTATGGAATGAATGGGCCTTTGCCATTGTATCATCCTGAACATCTCATTCATTACTTGATGTGGGGTACGCGAATCGCGATATTTTGGACCAAGGAGTTCTGATCCACTTCTGTTCTAGGAAAGACGGATTTGATTAATTGCGTGCTACTGGCTCTTCACAAGACTTTGAAGCAATTTGCTTACGAAGAAAATTTACAAACGCATCAAGTGCCTTCTTTTTCTGTATCTAAAATCTTGGAATTACAGAATGTGGGGAAACAAGCGTGAACGACTACAGGTTGTTTAATCAACGGATATAGAGTAATACCAGCAAGAATATCAAGCAACAATACAAGGCCTTGTTCGACGACTCAGATGGGCAGTAAGCATTGGTGTACTTAACGTACTTAGGTTTACTAAGGCAACCGTGGAACAGATCAGATACAGATAACGAAGAAAATGATGTGCGGCCGTTATCGAATGCCGAGTCGAACTATCTTCTTGACTATCTAAAAGAAAAAGATTTACCTGGACTTTCGGAGAACGAGCGGATGCATTTAGTCGCTGTGGTCGATACGTATTCTGAGGTTTGTGGTCTTTATAGTGCGGCCAGATGCTGATTTTATGCAGATTTCTAAGCAAGGAGAATCACTGGATGAGAATGGAGCGAGATTCACAGCGTTGCTTGAAAACCATTTCCATTTGAATAATATGCTTCAGTTGAAGCAACAGCAGCTAGCATCCCGCGATATCGTATGGGCGCTACATAGTCAATCACAGGTACTCAACTACAGCTACTGTGGCGTGTCTAAGGATAGAACTAGGATATTCTTTTGGAACACTGCATCAAGTTGTGCAATGGTAAGCTATTGTGGGAGGATGCAAGATCCTTAGGAATCTTCATATGGCTTCGCAAGATCGATGTGGTGGTACGTATCTTGTGAAAAAGGAGAATGCTTGTGGTATTTACCCAAAAGACAGAGGGAACAAATGACGAATATTGCTCGGAATACCTATTTGAGTAAGGAGGATTTTAAAGATCCTGTGGGATGTACGCTTTTCTACTTGGCCCTACGTAAGAAAAGTCTGCTACAGAGTCTGTGGCGCACAGCCAGCTTTCACAAGGAGCAACAAGTGATGATCAATTTTTTGGCCAACGATTTTACCCAGCCGAGATGGCAAACCGCAGCTGCCAAAAATGCATTTGTATTACTGGGAAAACAACGCTATGGTAAGTGGGTGGGTCCATCATTTGCAGCTAGACGATAACTTCAATTATGATAGAATATGCTGCTGCATTTTTCCTCTTGGCGGATAAGTTGAAAGATGCTGTGGGTATCATCCTAAAACACCTAAAGGATTATCAACTGGCCATCGCAATATGTCGAGTATACGAAGGCAAGAGCAACTATATCATTTTACAAGCGTATTTGACGTGTGCGATATGTTCAATGCAGGTGATGAAAGCCCTCTTTTAAAGGACATCCTCCAAAATCACGTACTACCAACAGCCATCGAGAACAAGGATCGCTGGCTTGTGAGCATGGTATTTTGGATGCTTGAAAAGCCAAAAGATGCTATTCGCGCCACTATTGTTCCTTTATCTCAATTCCATGACGCCAGTACAGTAAACGACTCGGCAGCAACTGTGAGCGATCCTGATCTCCTTATCTTGTATCAGCATTTGAAGAAGCAGATACGGTTGCAGAACCGACAGGAACTTGGTATTTCACAGGATCTGGAGTACGGATTCTCTCTCCAAATTGCCAGGGCTTATGAGCGTCTGGGTTGTCCGTTGCTGGCATTATTTATCTTGACGCGGTACAAGATGTCTCCACCTGTTGCAAAGGTGGAAGATAAAGTTAGCACACAACCTGTCTCACGTGCGGCCGATCTATTTACAGATTCATCCCCTCCTGCTTCACACGCTGCTGATTTGTTTGCTGAACCTTCCCAACCAGTTTCACGTGCTGCCGATCTCTTTGCTGATACTGAAGATATTTTTGCTGTCAAACCCCTGGGGGGTGACAAGCTATTCTCAGACACCACAGACCTATTTGCAGAGCCGGAAAGCGCCAGTCTTGCCCGGCAACCATCCACTGAAGATGACGCTACGCTCACGGAAGAACAAGGTCTCGATAATCAGGAAGACGGTCTCACAGCCTACAAGGCAATGCTGATCATCCGCATGCTTCAGGTGAATAAGCCGCAACGCTTGCAAAAGCAGACGAAAAATAATCTAATTACGTATGTACAATAGACGGTTTTCCATGCCGCGGCAATACTGTATGACTCTGTGCCTATGTCGGATGCTTTAAGAATGCGGCATCGTAATGCATTTCTTCGTAACCGACAGGACTTGTTTGCGCTTGGGGAAAAACTGCAGATTTCACAGAATTCTTTCTCGAGGCTATTGATGGAAAAAAGTATCGAGGCCGACGCCTTTGCTCTCTATCTGCATGTTCTGGATAAAGGAGTCCCAGACGACTTCAATATTCAATCATTTTTAGAAGCGTTCAGGGCTGGCTGTTTCCAGGTATTCGAGGCTGTTATTATCCGGCGAGATCTGGAATACTCGGGCCTTCGCTTTGTTGAGAAATGGACAGAGTAAGTAATAATGCGCGTATAAGACCAACATTAACACGATATGTAGCCATGTTATATCAACGTTCCCTATCTGGAGTAGCCTGCGGGAGCAGTACTCTTCCGATAAAGAATCGAATCTGGCCACACAAAAGATTGCACTGGATGCATATATATGTATGATAATGCTGACGTTGAGACAACGCCATTTTGAAAAGGCGTGGAATATGTTGTATCATTTCCGGGCATTCATGACATCGCTTAAATGCAATGCTGATATAGCTGATGTATTTGCAAAGCTTCAGGCAAATGATGCCAAGATGGTAAGGCGTTTTGAACCGTACATTTCGTACTGATAGAATACAGGTCGAGATGGGTCAAGAGGACTTTGAAAGTTTCTCTGACGACAGCTTGTTTGGATTCGATCTGAACGAGGAGGTCTATAGACCGTTACTGGACTTTCAGGATCAATCAGCTGGAGCCAACCTTTTGGAGGCAGCGTCGCTTAACTACGTCCTTACGATTCTGGAAGGCTGTATGAAATGCACGGGAAAGAATAATGCATTAAGTAGTAAGTATCAACAATTGGTAGGAAGCATAGCTTATGAAATGAACTTAGGCGAGATGGTAACGTTCATATGGATCACTCTTTTGGATCCCATTGCGCATCGCACGCATGATTTAAAACAGACAATTGAGCACATGCTAGAGGACGGGGGTTTGAACAAACGTAAGTATGTTCAAAACTCATCATTGTTTGTTACTGACATTGGAAATGGCAGGAAATGCTCTGAAGCAATTTAAGTCGCTACGGCAGAAAAAATATTGGCATTCCATCAAGACACTTGGCAGTGTCGAGCAGCTGATTCCATTTGTGGACTTTGCGGTAAGTTGTCGTCTCTTTTTGCCACAGGGGTTAATTCTTTGAAGCCACCCGAGATCAATGTCGTGCCGGATGATACTCAGTTGCATGTCCTTACGATGTATCATCCACCGACGACAGCGCATGCTTTCTGCATCAGTCCAGTAGGTATCTCGAAGTAGACGAAACGGTAAGATGTTTACGATCCTATGCAGACATATACAGACAACATGGCTATTTGCTTAAAATCGGAAATACATGAAGTTGATATGAGCAAAGCCCAAGGCTTCGGTTTGGTATAAAAAGAAATACACGGTCTTTCTTAGGAAACTCACAAAAATTGGCAGCCGTTGGTACGATCTGGGTCATCCGTTTCCTCCGGAAACCATGATCATCTGGATAGCTATCCTGACACAGAGGAAGATGAGGAAGTTTCGGAACATTCCGATTCCGAGCTGGACGCTGCTGGAAAGCATCTTCGACGGTTGAAACATCATCATCATCCGCATCATCAGGGCAGAACACCAAATCCGGCCACACCTGTTCTTTCCCCTGCCAGAAGTCGACTGCAAGCAGAAGAAGCCCAGAAACTCTCTCAAAACTTGAGTCTTGATAATTTACAAGATACACTCAAGCGATCATTCGGCATAGGTTTGACAATTATGGAATTATCCAAAACTTATCAATGTTTTTTGTAGGAAAGGATGGAGCTGATTATTCGAGAACGCCAATAGGTTCCAGTCCTATAGAGAACAACGAAAGAATGGTAAATCTCTTTCTTGCAACGGAAAAAGTCCTGACAAATATTTGTCGTTCAGGTTACGCTAAAGCGTCATATATCTGCCACCTGTGCTGAAGCGCATCCACATTTTCCATTTTGTAAGAGAGGGCGAAGAAAAAACAAGAACGATGTGCAGTCTGACCAGTGATATGACTTGTAGATATCACAGGGTGCGAAGTTCACAATGGTGGCCCTAGCGTGATGTTGTGGCAGTTTGGGCAAGAACGTGAGATCGCTAGTTACTACGGCTGTCACGATAAGCCAACAAGGTAAGAGCCGAGTTTCACCTGAACATTTCGCTGATCGTTATCCTTTAGAATCCATTTTGATCAATTTGGACAGAAATTTGGCGCAGGGGACACATCAGGCGCGCTAAGTTTGTGGCGATTCGATTCACATGCCCATTCAAACAAGCCCTATTATGTAATACACCCGATACCTTTTCTTCTATCAGAATGTTAATCAAAACTTGGTTTATGTAGACCGTTTCTTGCCATTCCAAGGCCACGCGAGATTTTATCTTTCTTAGCTCAAGCAGCCTGATCGCAACGGCAGGAACATCTGTTGCTATGAGCCGTAAACGAGATCATATTTGTCTATGGGACACATTACTCCCACCTGCAAAAGCCATGGTCTGCTGTAAGTGACGCACCAGAAAACTAAAAGAAAGAGAGGACTTATCTTGGGCTGTTTAGCTCTACCGGGTCATGACAGCGGTGCATATGCTATTGCTTACGAACCGACGAGTCATCTATTGTTCTCAGGAGGAAAGCGTGGCGAAATTGGTAAGCGTCTGCTTTGTTATATTCATTGGTTAACGATACGATTTTGTCCCAAAGTGGTGTCGGATATCCGTCAACGAACAACCATGCATACATTCTCAGCCCACCATACAAGAATTCGTTCCATTGCAATTGATCCCGAGCAGCACGCACTGATTACGGGGTCCATTGATGGAGAACTCAAGGTAAAGATCAAGAAGCAACTGATTCGACTTACACCTCTGTTTTGTATAGATTTGGGACGTTAGTACTTATAAACCACGACATACATATGATATCCAGCCTCGAAATCGCTTTTTGGCGCCAAGCTTTAACCGGATACCAGTAAGTAGAGCATTTGTCTTTGATTGTCTCCAGAAATTGAGATATGCTTCAGTTGAAGGCATTTGGTGTCACCCAAATTCAGGTGATGGATGATGGCTACTTGTATACTTCAGGGCCTGGCGGCGTAATCCGGTGCAGCCGAGATTCTGGTGTCTAATTAGGAAACTTGAATGCTCATCTTATAAAAGGCGAGAGGTTTACTGTTACTCCTAGATGTGTTATGGTTCGTCTCGTCTGCTGGTATCACAAATGAGTGGAACTGTGGCAAACGAGAACGTGTCTGCGTGAAATAGATCGCTTTCGTTATCAAAATAAATTGAATGAACCCGTTTGTATCAGATAAGTATTACGTTATGTTCCAGGTCGGATGAATTTAGCGCCGGAAAGTGGCAAGAAGTTTGTCTTGCGTTACTCCAAGGAACAGTTCGTGCCTGGATGGCTTGAGTTTTACGTTGGTGTATATAATTCATTGCTTCGATAATGATTTCTCAGTATCCCGTCAGAAGACTCTGAAAATGCTCCGAGATACATCTTGTATCCCGGTAAGAATATCGAATCCTTATCGCATGTACAGGATCATTCATGTCTGAATTATCCATCGTTTAGCCTGCATGACCTCTGTCCCGAACCGTGTCGGCCCCTGTTCACCACCGGTTAATCAGACACTGTCGCCAATTCCTCCAATAATAGCCGCATATTCAGTTCCTTCTGAACGCATAATTTGTTTAGAGCAGCATCTGAGTACGAAGTAGCCTGTGAGCCGTAGGATGCTCGTACAGATACCATCAAGTGCAGCTCTTATTTACAACACCGAATCATTGTATAGCGGCATTTTATAGTTGTATGAAAACTGTGTAGTTATTTCATACTTAGCGATTTCATCGATGGCGCCAAAAAACGTACTATGACCAGCGAACAACGCCATGCGATATCGATAAAGAAAACGAAGGCCCGAGGTGACACTCTCAAAGTTTTCAGCTTGGGTGAAGAATCAGTTTGTTCTCTCAAAGGAGCCAGCACGACGACAATCTCAAGGTCTACAAAAGTCGAAAGGATTGTGCTAAGCCAGAAGTACCAGAACTTTCGAAAGAGACCGTATCTTCCACTGCGAGATCAACCGTTACATATTGACACTATGGTAGATTGCCTTGCTGAATTGAAGTATGGAAGAGTCACTGAAAAAAATGCGAGATGAATCTCATTATTGAGACAAACGGCTGTCATGTCGTATTTCGCAAAGTAATTAATCAACATAGAGGCACAATTTGACCTCGATAGAGGGTTTCAGTAGTCTTTATGACCTTGACCTTGATTTTACTGAGAACTTTGAAAACCGGGGGCTTTAAGTTGCAGAGTTTTGAAATTAGAAGGAGAGCACTGTAATCGCAAACGCAAGAAATTCCCCGTCAGCAGAGCAACAGTCGTTCCATCAGCTATGCTGAGGATGCCTTAATTTACCTCCAGACGTGCAAAAGCAAGTATCAAAGCATCGACCCCAGCTTTCTGTGTTGCCAATGCTCAAGCCTGAGGACTTGCCAGAAAAAGCTAAAAGACGACACGACGGATCCGGAAGGATGATCTACTTTCTGACGCTGAGAAACCTAGCACGCCGGATTTCCGTTTTGTTGAAACGTTTATGGCCAACCTTGGTAAAGAGAGGATGAGCTGGGAAGGAATGTTTCGAACGAGATCGTATGCAAGGGGCGCTTAAAAACTACAAGATTATAACAGTCTGAAAGCCCGCGATCATGAAAATCGACGTAAAAAGGCCGGTTAATGGTGTCATCCTTCCTACTGTGCGATACATTACGGCCTCCGTAAATTTGAATAAATAAAAGCGATAACCGCATATTTCATCCCTTCCTTATCGTAAACCTGGTCTTTGATGGACGAAAACTTTACATAGAGTAGCGTAAAAATTCTTCCAATAAAAGTATATGAGTCTGAAAACTGCTAAACAAGCATAAAACCTACAACTATTCGAGATATTGAAGTATTACAAAGTCAAAAAGTATCTAATTTAGAATGCGCTTGCACAATATTGGGTTAAAGTACCTATCCTTTGTGGTTTACTGCATTGAGCATCCTTTATCGCTTTGGTCTCTACCAGGGTGTATCGCCATAGAAAGCGTGATGCCACGACTTCCAAGTGACTCAGGTCTATCCTGCATAAGAAGTTTCGCTAGATAGGGCCGTACTCACTCGAAATAGATACATATAAGGTGTTGAAGCTTCTGCATCTATAATTCTGCGTAGAATATGCTGATGCTTTGAAAAGCGCGATTTCTGCTCCTTCAAAATTCTCCAAAGCAAAGACCAACCAGCCTTTCTTAATCTTCTCGCCATACATCGATTTGGTTATGACGCCTTCAAACTGTCTCGATCTCATGGCGTGAGCCGGTGCAAAAAGTCCAGATGGGTAACGGGTAAGGAAAAACAAGGACATATCACTACACTATCATGGTCCGCGTTCCGTTTTTTTCACAGCCTAGTCACGAATCCTGCGTGCTTTCGCTTCCACAGTCGTTCAGTAAAATTTGGTTGCATAGCTATGTACAATAGCAACAGTAGCGGGCGAGTGCGCCTTGTGTTGAGGAGCTCATTTTTAGCATGGTCATAACAAAACGTTCAATGTTATTCCGTGTGCAACCATACTGTTTATGCCAGTGGCCTAAATAGTTCGTGACATTTGGAATGGACACGTTCTTTCAGCGCTAAACAATGATTCCGTAACATACTTGCGGTTCCTTAGAAAGTCCCTTCCCAGGCTTATCCTCGTATGTCAACACGTAACACAGATTTAAAGATCATCGTGCTGTAAGGGAACCACTCCTTGATGGTTTCGGGAAAAGGGTCCACACCTGAACGGTTTTACTTCATGTTGCAGCGCTCCAGCTGAGTTGTCTGTCTTCCGACGTTGTTTCATGGTTATCCATTGACATAAGGTACTCGGAGAGGTTTTGTAGAGAGATGGTAATGTCCCTTATTGTATAGGTGCCCGCTTTTTTCTCATCATGGCTCGGTCCCTGCGGAACATATACACATGTCGTGGTTGATCCTTCGCTGGAGCATAGCCACTTCTTCCCAGGAGTGATGAAACAACCCTGGGTTAACATTTAAACGCAGATTCTCCATTCTTGCCGCAAGGCGCTGAAACAAAGATGACATTCGTTTGATTAAATGTAATATAGAAGAAATTTCTTCATGCAAGTTGCATTTGGTGTAACCCATCGGGTACGTCATTCGCGACTCTATGAACTGCTTGCAGTATGTAGCTTTCTTGCTGATTACGTTGTATTCCTAATTTAACGATTATCTTTATGGTCACTTATTTGCACCTGCATACTTTTTCCGAACTTGTAAACAACTGAAAAGGTCAAAAGACAAGGTGGCAGTAATTTCGCATCACCATTCGTCCCCCGCCACAGTACCATGACCAGACTTCAAAAGATCGGGGAAAAGTGTGTATGCGAGTGACAAAACGGGTTGTCGCACAAAACATCAATAAAAATGGGGTCACGAAACGAAATAATAAGGTATGAGGAGGTTCCAGCTTATCTACACGGTTTAAAAGTCAACCATAGGTAGTTCAAAGAATCCAAGACAGCTCGACGCGGATAAAGCTGACGATGACGGGAAACCATAATCGTGTGGATTAGGTTATTTTGCACAGAGATAGAGAAACCGCAAAATGAGTTTGATTCTCAGCGCGAATAATATTTGGCCGGCAGTGTAGCATTGGTATAAAAGTTCCTGGATTTTTTAGTCTAGATTACACCTTTCTATCTTCTTTTGCGCCATGGCTAACCGTTGGAAACATTCATCTACATCATCGTCTACATTGGAAGAACAAGAGCCGCTCATAGCTGTCGAAGACCGGCAGTTCTTTCCTCAAGGTAACCATTAAAATCATTGATGTTGTCCAGTCCCCCAATTTTCGTTCTTCTCCCTACAACCCTTTTTAGTTGCTTATAATTTCCATGTTAATCCTGTTTCTTTCATCCTTATCAATCCGTACATATTCTTTTTCTTTCTTTCTTTCTTTCTCCTAAGTCCCTTTACACTCTTTTATTGTCATGTCTACCACTGTCTGTCCCAAGTCATCGCAACCACCATTATCCTCCAATCCGATGCTGGACCTCGAAAAAAATGATCGAGAGGATATTCACATTCAATATACAGATTTTGACGTTCCGGACACCAAGCGATACGACGGCTGGGTCGGGTGTTTCCGAAAATTTCGAAGCAAGGTTATTTCAGCTCTATTCGCTCTCTCCATCGTGACTGATAAACTGTCTGATTGTAGTACCGTGATGCACTGGCTGAATTCATCGGAACGATGATATTGGTCTTACTGACATGTGGCGTCTCGGCTGAACAAACGTTACATATTAGCAATAGGTCATGGTTAACGTCTTCTTTTGGCGGAGGTATGAGCTTTCTACCTGTCATTATGTGCTTTATCTAACCAAAAACAATAACAAAAAAAAGGTCTTGCGGTTTTGTGTGCTGTCAGCGTGGCTGGTCACATTTCAGTAAGTGTGCTGGTCCCTCAGGGATGGAAGAAATTGACGACTTTTTTTCTTTGTTTTTCTTTGATAGGGAGCACATATTAATCCCGCTGTCACACTCACATTCTGGGCTTTCAGTGGTTTTCCCCTCAAAAAAGTTATTTCTTATTTTATCGCACAGTTTCTTGGCGCATTCGCAGGAGCAGCGCTTCTGTATAGTATCATTGAACCAGCTATCACTCAGTTTGATGGTGGTGTGCGCCAAATATTGACCGAACATGGTACTGCCGGCATCTTTGCAACCTATCCGCCTCTGTAAGCCGCAGAAAACAAAACAGAGCCGCAGTTTAATCCAGAACCCGATTTGTCTATGTAGATATGTTGGCACGACTGCAGCAGTGGCGTCGGAAATTATTGGCACATCGCTACTTTTATTGATTGTCATGTCAACAGGTCATCCCAACAACCGACCATATTCGAACTTTCAAGGTGGAATGATCGCCGCTGGTGTCATGACTATCTGTCTAGCGTTAGGATACACTTCTGGTTTTTCTCTTAATCCCGCACGTGATATTGGTCCACGGGTCTTTACCGCCATTGCTGGCTGGGGTTTGGAAGTCTTTACTGTCCGCGACTACTATGCACTGGTTCCAATGTTTGCTCCACTTGTGGGCGGCCTTGTGGGCGGCCTTGTCTTTACCATCTTCATTGACCAATAAAGCCTGATCCAAACAAAGTGATTTTTTTGAAAAAAAAAGGTCAACGTGCTTTATTTTTTGCTGCCGAACCAACCACCACTACTAGGCTTTTTATCATCACCACCTCGTTCTGGAATCTCCAGTTTACAGAGCCTGCGTTTCTTTCCTGTAGTCTTATCTACAACCACGTGGACACGTCCTCCATCCATAACATCGTCATTTTCATGGGCTTTCGCGATCAGATTCACCACTTTACGTTCCACTTCGTACTTGATACTGCGAGCTCCATAACGAATATTGTACCCTTCAGCCAGCACATCCACCACGTCAGTGTCCCATGTCATCGAGATACCGTGCCTAGTTCTAGCCTTTTCTGCCCATCGAGATAGTTCCCGTGCGGTAATCTCCTTCAACTCCTCCTCGCTGAACGGTAAAAAGAACAAAACTTCGTTGATACGACCCAAAAACTCATCGCGTCGGAAATGATCATAAAGGATAGGATAGATCGTCTTCTCAATGAACTGACGCGACAGAGATATTTCGCCATCGTCTTCGTTTCCGGGGGACTTGGTTTTTGTGGCTGTGGCACTTGCCGTTCCCGTGGTCTGTGCATCTTGCGAAACTGATGCTTCTAGACGCAACAGTTCAGCCTCATCAGCGATTTCATGCTGTGCCAAGTTGGAAGTCATGATGAACATAGCATCCTTGCATTCCACCGTTGTGCCCTTGCCATCTGTGATGCGTCCTTCGTCAAAAAGTTGAAGCATGATGGTCAGAACGTCGGGATGCGCCTACAATATCATAAGTAAATCCACCATGCCTTCTTGAATGCTCGTTGCCGATTGATCATTACCTTTTCCACTTCATCCAACAGCACAACTGCATTAGGACCTGGAGAGGCGCAAACAGCATGTCGTTAGATACAGACCTCCCAAATCGTCAAATAAACTTACATTCTTTCAATTTTTCTGTAAGTTGTCCGCCTTCGTCATATCCCTACGGACGTGTCAGTCCGTGCTTCTGCCAATAATTAGTGACCTCAGTTACTTACCACATAGCCTGGTGGCGAACCAATAAATCTGGATACATCATGCTAAAGAAGACAACTTTTTAGCATTAAAACAACAGGGCATGTACATACCTTGTGCTGGAATTCGCTCATATCGATGCGGATAAAACCCTTATCAAGTTGCTTACCGTGCAAATGTTCGGCAAGCGCTATTCACACACCGTCAGCCATCGTGTAACCCCACAGCGCCTAAACCTACCTTTCGCTAGCTCTGTTTTACCAACACCAGATGATCCACAAAACAAAAACACCAATGGATGGTCTTCATCGTGCCACCCGTTTTGCTTACGCCGAATGGCGCTGGCCAGTGCATGGATTGGTCCTAGCTGACCGACAATACGGGTCTTAATAGCATCTTCCAACGGATGCTTTTTACGATACTCCTTCTCTCGTTGGAGTTGGGCTTTACGCTGCCTCTCGTCGTGAGCAGCCTTATCAGCAGGGAAGCTCTTCTCCTTGCCTAAGAAAGAGAAGTTAAAGACATCTCGACATACTTCCTATCTTGCCTCTTAGTAATTCCTCAATCTCGATGTTCTGTTCGCCCGTAAATCGCTCAACATAGTACAGGTACTCCCGTGGCGTCAAGCCATGCGAGTTTCTTATAAGTGGATCGGCCATATGGTCTAAAAGTAATTTCACAATGTTAGGGTTACAGATAATCACGGCATAATGTAGCGCTGTGTATTCGCGATAGTCTCGATACGGTAGCAGATCTTCCGAAAAATCAGCCTGCCGAACATTGGCCGCCTGATGCGAACGCGGATAGTAATGATCTTCTAAGTTAGGATCTATAAAAAAGCAGCACGTTTAACATTTGTTGTCCTGAGTGAGTCTATACCTGCTCCCTTTTCCAATAAGAATTTGACCATTTGTTCATTATCTTGAATGACGGCAACTTGCTAAAATATGCGTTACGTTAGATCATTGATGCAGGAGGAAGGAGTGTATACTTTACCAATGGTGTCCATCCATATCGATGATAAACGTTTGGACTGAAATTGGGATCTTCTGCCAATCTATTTATCCTCGCACAAATCAGTAGAGTTTTACATGATGACTTTTTCTGACCTCTTTAATAACTTAAAATCGCCCTGAACGATAGCCTGGCATATTCTGTCGCCAGTTGCTGTTTCATGCTCTATTCAGTTCTATATTTACTTTATTTATCTTATTACATACCTATGCTTTCCAAAGCGTATACAGTATGGTCTTGACTTGCCAAAGCTAACCCAGCTAGGGCGACCGCGCCGCTGATGCCGAAAAACATAGGGCTTCTGGTCCGTGCTTTAGCAGCACATGCAGACACGATCATGCCATGCCGTGCTTGTCGTGTGGCAATTCCACGGAATACAAGGAAGCTAGGGCGTGTGCGATGCAGTGACGATCGTACAATGGCTCGGAACATGTTAGAAAGCAAAAGAAACGCATCGAGGAGAGGCTGGCTGAATTTGAATGCTTGAAGGACCGAAACCGAGTAGCTGACTTTCCGTTGCACTGAGAAAGTAAAAAGGGGAAGACAACGGTGGAAGGGCACACGCAACGCAATAAAGAGATAGCTATTGAAAACGACGCATCGACACACTATATTGATTACGACTGCCATTTGCTATGATCCAAGCACGTTCCGCAATACTACTGTTTGCACAGCTACCATGATTATTGCAACTTTGTAGTCCTCCAACGCCATCCTCTAACCCTACAGAGAAAAACAGCTCAGAGCACCTCTCGTTGTACTGTGGATCGCAGTTTATTTTACATCATCTTGTACGTGAAAAAGGTCGCGTCTTTGGTATCACATTTGTCCTACAACTTTAAGACCTCACACTTTCCCTATAAATTCCTCGCTGGAAGTAATGCCCCATTCCATCGTAGCACCTAAAAGACTATCCTAAAGAAGCTCTTGGGCGTTCTATTTCAACTTACGACGGTATGGGCAGAGTTTGTTCGACGATCGTGCATGGGTGTAGCCTTTGACGAGGAGATGGTCTCTTTTTTTCGCCTTCACTGATACGGCCACGCTTAACATGTGCAAATTGACGTTCTCCTGTTAAACTCATAACTTACTTTATTTGATTCAGACTCGTCTATCTGAGCTACCTGCTTCTTTCCCTCTTTTCTGCTGGTTCTCCGTATTGTTTGCACATTATTTATGTCATTTATTGTCATTGACATTTTCCGGGCGGCCACTTTATCAGTGAAAAGCAGTAAAACAAATAATATAGGTTATCATGATGAACAAACCGGTAATAGTGGCGCTATTGATATAGTGGTAGAAGGTAGACATTTCAAAAACAGTAACATTAGGTATACGAGAGTGACTTAAACTAGTACTGGATTCAGAAGCTGCGTCTTTATTACCAAACATGAGCGATTCTACCCACGACTCTTTTCTCTTCCTATGCGCTACTGCTACATTATTTCCAGTTGGCTCCAGCCAAATATTATGCACGGTACACTACATCTTGCGTGAGCAAGTATATGTTTATTTTTTAGCTCAAAGTGCACTATCCTGATGTATTGTTGTGTCATTGTCCTCGTTCATCGTTCCGGTATCCCAATTACGGTATAAGTTTCAGATAAATCATGTTCAGTATTTAACGAGATGCATTAACTATTTTTCTTTCCTTTCGGCTCAGTTTTCTCTTAACATCCCGGTATGTGCTGTACCCGTAATCTGGACACGTAAGATAAAAATAACTATAGTGTCTTTATTCACTCTTCTTCCTGACAAGAAACGGAATACAGTCTCGCTGTACTTGCATGCTCGATTGTTTCTCTTTATGAATATCCTACACCCAAAGCTACGTGAGGACGCAAGAAATTTATGTCTTGGAAGAAGAATATCGCGACGATATTGTTCGATCAATTACTACGTACCTGGCACGGTATCAAACCGATATCCAGAAACTGAGAAGTAACATGACGATTATCGGCTATGCGAGAAAATCGCCTGAAAAGGAGCCGACAGAAGACAGAGTGTCATGCCTGCAAGCGATGATAAATAAGCTGCAGCAACACTCATTCCTGTCAAAGGTCTTCGTATCTCCTGTATCCCTTGCCAATGAACCATTATCAGCGGGGGTCTTGCCAAGGCTGCAGGATATCCTATAACAATTGAAAGGGATTGATGGAGTAACTCAAGGTAAATACTTTATATAACAAAATAGTAAATGGCAATAATTATCGTTTTATATCTTCTTCAATTCCTCGGAAATACAGAAACACGTATCTCGATCGAAGTAAACACAATAACTGCAAAATAATAAATACAGCGTTTGTTTCTTCCTTTTGTGTAGATAAATTGTCTGGACCATACCGTTTATTGAATTACTTTTTACACCACTTTAAATAAATTTTGCGTCCATCAAGGGTCCAATTTGCGCTAAGGAAAAGATTGTGCTTGCGTTATTACTTCATCAACTTTTCGTCAGAGTATCAAATAACTTACGTGAACTTGGACCCTCCTATGGACACAGAATTTATTCAAGCAGCATAAAAAGGTAATTCCTGGTTAGTAAACGGAATAATATTTGGACGTTGTTTTATTTAACCCCGAAGGGTATTGCCATGCTGTAATGGCATCCTGCCACCGCACCTGACTCGGTGGGGCGGTTGTAATTGTACGATGGCTTCCATGGAGCGGCCACATTTTGAACGGTCTGCAGAGGACTTGAAGCGATGCAACATCTGGCGATCTATTCCGAAAAATGAGAAGGAAGTGTCGGTGCATGGGGCGTCGTTATGCTTCAATGTGCAGTGTCCCCTCTACAAAACTGGTCGGGCGACACAAGGTCGAGACAAAGATGCCACCATATGCATTGCTGTTGCAGGCGCAAGTCGCTTTTTGCTAGGAAGAACATTGCGACCTTTCTGTAGAAATAGCATAATTAATTAAAGAATAAATAGCATGATTGCTCTGTAATTGCATATATATGATAAAGATAACTAGTTATTCTCGGTATGTGGTTTCTAGTCTCCGGTAACATGTAATGTAATCAGACAGACGTGAGATATGACCTTTTCCTGCAACTCCATATCGTTAACCATTACATCATAGTTAAGGTATTAAAGAATCCCAGTCTCGTGTCCGACATCCTCCTAATGACATTTCAACTATTATTAGATTTACTTTCGTCTGTATTATGGGATAGCATGATGCAACACCTGCGACTATTCACAAAACTTTGTCGTTTCAGATTAATAGGCAGAGTCTGCTGCGCGATGTTGTCAAAAGTAAAACTGATTACCGACCACTACCTGAAGGGACAAGAAACTGGGAAGCTCATCCCGAGAACATCCTTTTCATATGAGGATCATACCCTATCACCTATACGTCTTCCGCATGAGACCAAAGAACCGTACCTCTCACACACCCTTTGTATGACTCACTGTAAAAGCGATGTTATTGCTTCAATGGAACATTTTTCTTATCTCGAGACATTTTTGCTCCTTCTGATGGGATACTGGGAACTCATCGCTGAGCTACCTTAATGCAAAAACGATTTCTTGTTTCAGTGAGACATTTTCTTAACTTGAGACATTTTTACTGCTTTCCGCCGGGATATCGAAAAACCATCACTGAATCACTTTAATGCAAAAATGGGGTCATCAAGGTGCGAACTATTCCTTGGATTGATGCAAAATAAACTACTCCCCTGCGCAAAAGGTCGTCGCTTCCCAACGCGAAATTACAGTAGGCCCCCCGTTAATTTCAATAGCTTGGTAACAGCGCAAACTATTGACAATAAGTAGAGGATGAAATTTACTGGAATTACTCTGAGTAATATAGGACATAGCGTAGTACGAATTACCATGCAAGGAAAGTCATCTATGTGTTATTGTTTGTGCAACGACTCATTGGAAATGGCTCATATAACTTCTAAACTGATCATGAACAAATGGCTTCAAGTATAAATGCCTTGAATTAAAGCATAAAAAATAACATATCATTCTACTAAGAGAATATGACTCAGACATATGTTTTATTGACCCACAGACAACGATCGCAAATATCAGTAATGAACAGGAAGACGAAACCATAGAAGACCCTCCATGAAAGAAATTCTTCTCTTTGCAAGAGAAACTTAACTGTGTCAATGACATGATATATTTTTTGAACGACAACACACATGGAAGCTTGAAAGCTCAACTACGATCGTTGCGAGGTGAACTATACCAAGAGCGTTCCCGAAAGCAATCCCAGTCTTTGATCACTTTACATTTCCTTAAACAATAAAATGTCTAATACCTGCATTTACGTGATACCTCGGTTTTTGTCAAACCCCATCCAGATATTGAATCTTGAAATTAGCGGGAAGTTGAAAATTTTTATGTGTTTTTCGGGTCACAGCGGGAAGTATTGAAAATACCTGGATGTTGACATTATCGGGGGCTGAAATTAACGGGGGTCTACTGTATTAGACATGAACGTCTGAGGATATCTAACTGACGCAAATGCTTGTTCAAAATCCAATAAATGCTGCCTCACAACAAAGAAACTGATATCTTGCTAGCGTTTCTGTTACGCAGAGTTACCATTCTTTGCTACGGTATTGCTCCCATTTGGCTAGCAAACGAAGATTTACTTTCCCTAATTCTATTGGTGGATCTACATTTAATGTGCACATAAAGAGAATGGTGATCAGTCGGTTGAAGGAAAATCTGTCTAGGTAGCGTTGTCATAAAACGAGAAACCAATAGAGACGTTCGCTATGCCATCCCTAACAGTGGAATCATAGATACCATTTTCAGAAAGACAGAACCGGCTGTCAGCTAGAAGAAGAGACAGCATACTCAGGACAGACGAAAAATGATCAATAGGCGTGTAGCAACTGGGAGGAGACATTTCTTCGAATAACAGTCATTGCAACCAAAGGTGTCATTCCTTTCTCCTCCGTGTTACCATCTGTCCATATTCTATATGTGGTACAAGGGCCAGACACGGCCTTCATGCAAGTGCTCTAATTACGGCGGTGGTGGTGACATGTAATCCCATGTCTCTGACTATAGTTAACTTAGCTCACGCGAATGGGTGATTTCCTGGGTTAGATAATAGCAACCATTCCGTTATGAAGACCACAGGTCAAAAATCGATGCTTATGGTGGTACAATTTTTGGGGTTTGACGAACTGCATTGCTCTCCATCCTAAATCGCATCCAACGTTTTCATTTGCAAAAATAACCCAATACACTAACTTTATTACTGCATAATTAAACGACGCAAATTCCAGTCTCAGAGTCGGGAAACTTCTTTCCAGTGTAGCAGGTACCATTGCAGATGTAGGCTTTACCATTGGAACCCTTCTTGCAGTTATGAGCACTCTTTCTTACAAGCGCCTTGGAAACGCTCAGTTTGGGGCATTTTTGTTGCGCATACGCCTTGGCCTTGGCGGATTCAGTGATGGAGTATTCGGAGCATTTGACCTTAGCTCTTGCTTCCAGGACGGGTGATGCTGAGACAATGGCCACAAGTACTGCAATAAGCAAGATGATGAAACGCATATTTCTTCATCAACGTCAGTCTCTACTTTTTAGTCCTGTTAAAGCACAGTACCTGAAGTTCACTGCTGATAGAACAAGTACAGATGTCTTCGACGTTCGCAGGAGCCGTTTATATATCTTATTCAACGCTGTCTAACTTCCTGAACCGCGAATTATGCATGCTCAGCCCTAAACTTGAGTAAAAGTAACAAGCTCGGTTTGACCAAGGCTATTTCAGGATATGGTTGCCTTTTGCACAGCCTTGGAAGTTAAATACGTTACATAAAGGTTCTTTCAAGTCTAACTTTTACGGACCACACATCCAGTAGGTAAACCCCGGGAACGTACATCCGACAGCGGCTGCATTTTCTAAAATAAGGAACACCAAGCCCTCAAAACCTTAGTACAGGTATCTCCGACTTGTCATCAAAGCAAATAAAGTTTGCAGATTCCAATGGGTCTTTACAACAATCAAGTCATAAGATATTCGACATATCTTGATGTTCCTCCAAATGAAAAGCAGATTCAGGTAAAACAAAGTTGGCGGTTTCAGGCTCAGCCGTGAGAAAAAGACGTCTGCATCATCGTGCGAGCCTACAACGTAAAATGCATCATTTATATAGCTCTTCCAAGTATAATAGGAGAAAACAATATCTATATCAGCAGAGTTTCGATATTCTCAACTATCCGGCCTGTCATCGAGACGCTTACGGCCCTTGCCTGTGGTTTTTTCTTCGGACACGCCAAGAAGGACTGTTGTCGGCGTGTCCGAAGGAAATCCCGCTTCCAAATCGTGCAGCAGAATTCAGCGTTAAAATCCATGAGGGTTATGTTAAAAGCAAACGATAGAACGAAGAGGCACCTCGGGAATCCCAGCCTTCCTGTCCTCTGGGACGCTCAATTTATGGCTCATCCTCGATGATACACCAATGATGTACACCGTCATCGTACAAAGGACCTTTATCGCTCCTAGTTTAGCTAGCACATCTCTTTCCCTTCGTTTGCCGTCGTAAGTCTGGACTTTCCGTATCGCAGATCAATTAAATATTGAAAATTTGATAAACGTTGTAAGATTTTAGGATGTTTATGTCAGTACGCATGAGAGGAAAAAATCAACAACTTCGCCTGCTGTATCTCTTTCAACGCTTACGGTCTGAAACCTTTCTCTTTTTTTTTTTCTTTTTTTTTTTAGGACAACAAAAAATCCGAGCATGCCTGAGCTTTTTTTCTTCTTTCTTTTCAGCTATCCGAAAGATGTGTATCTCAGCCAACTCTATACTGAATACAATTGAAGACCGTGGGTCGCCGGTTAAGGGTAGGCATCTCGTATGTTTAGTATACGCGCTGACACTTTTGAAGTGCACCACTGGGTTCCCGTAAATTACACGGGAATAAGGCAGGCTGATGATGGAACCTGTGACTTTCGTCCAATGTGTCCGAAGGTAGTTCCCTTGCCTGAACCTGGACGACTGCCAAAAAGATCCTGGAAGAAATTAAACTGCCGCAGAGATCGACCAATCATTGAAGACGTGACTGGGGCACATCGTCGAAATGGCCGTGACGGTAAACAACGTGCCAAGTTACCTTGTCCCACACATTCGCCATGTCCTTCCTATCACAATTGACTCGCGGTTTTGCACAAGCACGACAACAATACTTGCAGACACCGACAATGATGGTGGTGCGTACCATGAAGGTTCGATCGTCCGTGAAGAAATTGTGCGATGGATGTACTACGGTCCGACGACGAGGAAAGCTCTTTGTGACATGCAGCAAAGATAAGAAGCATAAGCAGCGTCAAGGATAGAGAAGGAAGCCATGATGTATAGACGAACGAAACGCTTGTAAAAAGAGAGATTCAAACTGTTTTTTTTCTATTAAAAAAATGTTCTATGCTCGCTCTACACTATGTTGAAAGATCTCTAATCCTATACCGGTGATAGCCGTATATATTTTGCCACTAAGAACCCGAGTTAGTCGCCCAGCGCCACGTAACGATTAGTTAGGTGAAGTACTCACTCGTAGTCTACAACATCCATAGCAGACGGATCAGGGACGTCGACAAACGCGGCAGCTGCCATTAACAGGGATACCCCTTCTGATCCATGATCTTGGATTTCCCATACGTTCAGTCGTTGATCTGTGGATGTAGAGTAAACAGCTTCACCGATGATGTTGACACCTAAAGCAATATGGGTAACGGGATCTTATGGTAAATGTACACTTACCAGTAATGGAAGAAGCATGCGCGTTTGGAATGGTAAATGGCTTGCCGACCATAGTAAATCCATTATCATTGATCTGAACGATGGACGCCACCATTGCATTATCTTCTCCTCCTGTGACGATCAGCACGTGGCTGCGATCTACCACATATGACATCAGAACAAGCAGTTACGTAAAGGAATCATTCTACCTCTATGCGACACAACTTGCAAAGCATTTACGCCTGACATATGTGCCTGGTAATGATAACTAGGTTCTGATAGCTTAATTGCAGGCTTTGTAGGCTCTGCTTCCAGATCAATTTGTTCCATCGCATCATATAGTTCTTGATGAATATCCCACACAGCAATCCTACAACACCGTCATTGATAAGCATCCACGTGCATTGATGTTCTCACCTTCCATCTGTAGCCGACGTGAAAAAGAGAAGTCGATCATGACCCTGGCCATCTGTCATAAGGCTCCATTTTAGCAGAAAGTGACAGATATGTACTGATTACCCTTTACTACGAGATGCTCGATCTGCAAGATGCACTTGGCGTGCCATGTTCCCTCAACGACCAGAGAAAATCGTCTCGTATTCTCGTTAAACATCCATATCTATATAACTTTATCGTCAGCCCTAATAATGAAGCATTACTTGCCTACTCACCCTGATCATGGCATCAGAATAAACTGCGCCGATCAGATGTAATCCACGTGCAGGGGAAACAGCATATACAGTAGTGTCCATAATTCGTGTCTCGGAAATTTCACTAAGATAGCTCATATATAATCTATTCTCAATAATTCAGCAGTACATACCTGACAAGTGGACATGCTGCTACCTCAAGACAATGCATATCTAGGAGCTCTGAGTTCGTTAAAGGTTGTTCCGCCTGAAGTTTCCAGCATCGAAGTTCTTCACTTGCACCGCTAGTGAAAAGAAGCGTCGCCATGCCTAATCTTGAATGAGTCGCCTGCAGCGAGGATGCTTTTCTGCTTACCGCGGCTATAGTCGATGGTCTTGATGACCGAGGTGTGTTTTCGGATGCTTGATAGTGTCATGAATTTGGCATCCGAGTCAGGCATATCTAGGTCAGCCCTGGTCAGAGCAAAGAGAACTTGTGCAAAATTGCCTACATTGTTGTAATCGAAGAATGGTATCTTCGCCACCGGTTGCGAATAGTAACGGTTGATAACCATCGCTTCCGTCAAAAAGTTCTGCATCAAGTTGAAATAGTTAGCAATCAACATAGATCTGATCCTAGTCATACTAAGGAACCGGATAGCGCGCACTTCACGGCCATGATAGTTCTCCTACAAACCCTAGTTAAACCATATGTTTGTCCTGGGTTATAAAGCGTACCTGAAGTAAACTTTCATCAAAAGAACCGCTTGTGCTATTGTCCTCGTTTCGAATGTAACCATAAAGCTAGATCAAAAACAGGATCAGCGTTGACACTTATCAGATAATCGTTGACTTACCAATTCCTTACGGATGAAACCAAAGGTGGCCGTGTCCAGTTTAGCATCTTGTGTGCTAAAATGCCAACGTCTATGGGCACCACCGCATGCAACAGAGACCATCTGAAGAAATCAAGGGATGGTAGTCAGCATATAATCCAGGTATGATAAGCTCACCTCAAAGTTTTTGGATTCATTGTAAACAAAGAAACGTTTGCGGTAGAATCCGAGTAGTAATAACTCGTCATCGACATAGATAGCACCCTCGAGCCAGCCTTTTGTCACCTTGTTTCGGTATACTTTTTCAAGTACTAGATCTTTCGTCTCAGTGATCGTGTCACCTCGACTGGCAATACCCAACTTGGTTTCGACAGGTTCATCCGCGAGATACTCGTCATTTTTCGCTAAATTGCGCAGCCTGTACTCGATAAAACTACCATCGCGCCCTGTTGTCCAGAATGTAACGTCGCCCTGCGACCGCTGCGGCTTGATGGTAACGGAACTCACAGTCTCGCGACCGTGAGAACGCCGCAATTGCATTGCTGGATGGATAGATCGCATAGTTTCATCCTGACGGAGCGGACTAAGCCGGTAGACTAACAAGGCTGATTCTCGTGATCCGCATATGAGGAGATTATCCTGTTCCGCAAGGCCAACAGACACGATTGTCGTCCTCTCTGTAGGTAATTCAAGCTTGTAAAGGGTTTGGAAGGAAGGCTAGCAAGAAGAGATCGTTAGTAACTGTTGAAGTGCAAACCCCTGCCATACTGTAGTTCTGTTCGAGAAATCAAGCCGATGGAAGTAGATTTCGTTATTTAAAGCATGCGATATGATGTACAATAGGTTCTCATCTTAGAAACAGATTTAGAAATAAGTGCGTTTTGCGTCAGTGACATTTTACCTTGAGATGGTTCAATGAAAATTGCAAATACTTTGTGCGTATGGACCGGAAATTTGAGTGGCTACATCTAACATAAGGAGCTGTTTCTACCTCATTTGTGTTCTTACCTCAAACAATCCTTCAGTGCTAGTGATAAGCAATTGGCCCGTAATGCTACCCGTGACCACAACTCGGCCACACGATGAATGTTGCATCATGACATAGTTTCGATAATCTGAATCATGATGCATATGCGTCCATAGTCCGTTCTCTGTGTTTGCATCGTATTTTAGCAGTGATCTAACGTGATTGTATCAGGTCACTGAACCATGTGCCCTTTGTTTCCCTTTTTTTTTAGCCTACCCGTTGTTAGTGGCAACCACAAAAGTTCCATTTCTTATTAATGCAAAGTTACGGATGTAATCACCACCCTGCCTTTCGGGTAGCTGCATACATGCCAGGTCCGCCTCAGAATCTAGTTTGGGTTAGTTACATTTCTGCTATTATTCTCTAACTCACCAATTTTGTTCCTTTTAATTGAAATGAGCGACCATAACCGTATACCGGAATCTTGACCGCCTGTGGCTACGATCGCATGCTCTGGACTGATAGCACAACTCCAGACATTTTTGCCAATATGTCCTTCCCAACATGCAAGACAGTCAACATCGGAATCATCCAGCTGATTTTCTGGATCAGCCAGCAATGCATTTTTCCACACTCTGCAAGTTGTGTCCTAAAAACATAGCACTATTCAGCACGGAATATTATCTGGACCATTTTTTACCTCTGAAATGCTGACCAGATATTCGTCAACAAACTGGCAATCCCATACACGTGCCGTGTGACCAAATATGACAAAGGGTTTTTGTCTGCATCCATCATTAGAAAGAAGTCGACTTTTCTTGCATTTCCATACCTTTCCTCTCCATCTTTCAGGGACCATATACGAATTGTTCGGTCGTCGGACACACTGCTAAGCATAGCTCCGTCCGGGCTAAAGCGAATACCGAAAATCACACCCTCATGTCCGATCAATTTTCTGCACACAGTTCCATCGCCCTTTTCATTCTTTTTGCTGATCTTCCACAGATGAACCTCATTGAAAACTGTTCCCGATGCAAGCATTAGCGTAGCTAATGTATTTCCAAAGAAACGGGCAGAATATCTAGTTCATCTGTCAGGAACCTTCTCAGGAGAAAACATAAAAAAAACGGTCAACCTACAGGATGCATCTTACTGCACATTGAATATGGTACAACCGTCTGGGAGTTGATGCCTCAATGTTGTAAACTTCCACACAGTTGTGAGCAAATGCAATCGCAATTTCGGAAGGCTGGGATTGCCACACAGAAGCCTATTCCATAGAACTCAATCAATTCATTTGATCGAAACAATTGTTATTTACTTCTTGCTGTAACCATTGAGCGTCCATAATCCAGTCGTCGAAAGGTCCAAAAGCCTGACATACGGAAACACTAGTAAAGAGAAGAGGAAAGAAAGGAAAAAGGGGAAGATAGTAGGTTTAAGCGAATGTTGATGATTCATTTCTCGGTTCTCTTATGCAATATGGTTTCTACCTGGCACTATCCGAAGTGATGTCAAGTTGGAGGATACTCATATATTTTGATCCGTAAACAGCAAGTCGTCTCGATTCCGTATCATTGATCTGATCCACACGTGGCACTTTTGCAGGAAATTTTCGGGTTATTACGAGCCATGACGTTTTTCTGTTCTCGTACCAAGAACAATGCGATGAATTCTGTTGCCCGGCAAGACATTTTCACAACTCAAAAGACGCCCCGTTTGCACATTATATACTTTCAAGTAAGGTCCATGACCTACCAGGACGATTGTCTCGCTATGAAAACACAGACTAGTGACAATGCCGGCAAATACGTCTTTTTTCAAGTCCTGCTTCGGCCTGGTCGTGTAGTCCACGTGCCATTGTACATCTCTCTGTGCCATGGCTAAACGACGACCGCGCTTTGTCCAAAAAAAAAAAGTTATGGACGTTTTTGCCGTTTTGGGTTCATGACATACGTTGACTCCGCCGAGTGACTGCAATTGACTGGTTGAGAGTGGCTGAAGCAAAATACGACTTTAAAAGATTCCTTGCGAGTTAAGTTTCCCCTTCATACATTCGCGTCATGGCCGCTGACCCTAAGGAACAACAACAACCTATCGATACTCCATCGGCGACCGATGCCGATGCTGCTGCTGCCGCTGCCGCCGCTGCAAAGAAGGCTAAAAACGAGGCTAAGAACGAGGAAAAACGTAAAGCCAAGTTGGCCAAGTTTGCTGCAAAGCAAGCAAAGGTTGGAGAACAAAGTCTATAACGTTGTGAGAGACTAATTCAAACTTAGCTTCAAGAACAGAAGAAGCAGACCAACGAAGGAGAGCAGTCTGAGAAGAAGAAGAAGAAAGCTGCCAAGGCTGCTGCACCTGTCTACGTCAACAAGACTCCCAAGGGCGAGAAGAAGGGTATAAAGCCATAGAGATATTACCTTTATCAATCTGAGACCCTGTATTTTAGATATGTCTGAGCCCATCGCCAGTGCGTATGATCCCTATGCCGTCGAATCTGCCTGGTATCACTGGTGGTTGAAGGAAGAGTTCTTCAAGCCCGAATTGACAGCTGATGGCAAGGTGAAACCTGAAGGTCTTTTTGTTGTCCCTGCTCCTCCCCCGAACGTCACCGGTTCGCTTCACATTGGACACGCCTTGACTGTTGCTATTCAAGATACCTTGGTTAGATGGTAATGACGGGAACAAGAGAAAGGACGTGCCTAACCAAATTTTACGCAGGAACCGTATGTTGGGTAAGACTGTGTTGTTCAACCCTGGTACGGATCATGCTGGTATTTCGTGTCAGTCCGTTGTGGAGAAGAAGTTGTGGCAGGAAGAGAAGCTCACACGTCATGACCTTGGCCGCGAAAAGTTCATCGAAAAGGTCTGGCAATGGAAGCAGAAGTACGGTGACCGTATCTATGAACAATTCTATCGTCTTGGTGCTTCGTACGATTGGGATAGAGCTGCTTTCACCATGGATCCTGTAGGTCCTACGACTAGAAATTGAAAGGGAATGACTCATGTTTCCTTTTTTGATAGAAACTGTCCAAGGCTGTTCGTGAAACCTTTGTCAGACTTCACCGCGAGGGTATTATCTACCGTGCCAACCGACTTGTCAACTGGTGTGTTCGTCTCAACACTGCGCTATCGAACTTGGAAGTCGAAAATAAGGAATTGACAGGTCGCACGTTGTTGTCTGTTCCTGGCTACGACGCGGATGAGAAGTTTGAGTTTGGTGCTCTCAATGAGTTTGCCTACGAAATCGAGGGAACTGGCGAACGTATCGTTGTTGCTACCACACGTATTGAGACTATGTTGGGTGATACAGCTATTGCTGTCCATCCTGATGATGAACGTCATAAGCATCTTCACGGCAAATTTGCTATCCATCCTTTCCTCGATCGCAAGATTCCAATCATCACTGATGATATTGCCGTTGACATGACTTTCGGTACTGGTGCAGTGAAGATCACACCCGCACACGATTTCAACGATTACGAAGTTGGCAAGCGCCATAACCTTGAGTTCATCAACATCTTGAATGACGACGGTACTTTCAATGAAAACGCCGGTCCCTATAAGAACATGAAGCGTTTCCACGTCCGTAACCAGATCATCAAGGATTTGACAGCAAAGGGCTTGTTTGTTGGTGTGAAGGATAACGCTATGACCGTACCTACATGTGCTAAGTCTGGTGATATTATTGAGCCTGTGATGAAGCCTCAGTGGTGGTTGAACTGCAAATCGATGGCCGATGAAGCCATGAAGGCTGTCACCGATGGCAAGCTGAAGATCGCTCCCAAGGTCTCTGAGGGTGACTGGTTCCGTTGGTTGGGTAACATCCAGGATTGGTGTATTTCTCGCCAGCTTTGGTGGGGCCACCGTATTCCCGCCTTCTTTGTCCGCATTGAAGGTCAAAGCAACGACTACAACGATAACGATTACTGGGTCAGTGGTCAAGACGAAGCAGCCGCTCAGGCTGAGGCTGAGGCCCGTTTCCCTGGTCAGAAGTTCACCTTGGAACAAGATCCTGACGTGTTGGATACTTGGTTCTCCTCTGGTCTGTGGCCCTTCTCTCTCATGGGATGGCCCGATAACGTAAGTGACAAAAGAAAAGGGATAAAAAGAGAGATTAACCAATGAACAAATAGACCGAGGACATGGAGAAGTTCTATCCTACGTCCTTGTTGGAGACTGGATGGGATATTTTGTTCTTCTGGGTCGCACGTATGGTGATGTTTGGTATCAAGTTGACCGGTCAGGTTCCATTTAACGAGGTGTTCTGCCACGCTATGATCCGTGATGCTCACGGTCGTAAGATGTCCAAGTCTTTGGGTAACGTCGTCGATCCTATTGACGTGATTGAGGGTATTACACTTGAGGGGCTGCATCTTCGACTTTTGGAAGGCAATCTCGATCAACGTGAGATTGAAAAGGCAAAGGCTGGACAGAAAGCCGATTTCCCGAAGGGTATTCCTGAGTGTGGTACAGACGCACTCCGATTTGCTTTGTGTGCCTACACTACCGGTGGTCGTGATATTAACCTGGATATCGGCCGTGTGGAAGGCTATCGCAAGTTCTGTAACAAGCTGTGGAACGCTACTCGTTTTGCTTTGATGAAGCTCGGTAGTGATTTCAAGCCTAATGCAGATGCCGGCTTGAGCGGAGATGAGTCATTAGCGGACAAATGGATTCTTCACAAGCTCAATAACGCAGCTATTGAGACAAACAAGGGGTTGACCGAGCGTAACTTTATGGCTGCTACGAACGCGGTGTATCAATTCTGGTTGTACGAGCTTTGTGATGTCTACATTGAGATCATCAAACCTATTTGCGATTCAACCGACGAAGCCGACGCGAAACGCAAGCGTGCAGCTCAGAATACCTTGTACACCTGTCTTGAGGCCGGTCTTAAGCTCATGCATCCTTTCTCGCCCTTCGTTACAGAAGAACTGTTCCAACGTCTTGGCCGACGACCTGGAGACAACACCATTTCCATCATGAAGGCATCCTATCCTGTCGAAAACAAGGCCTACGCTGATGCCGAGAGTGAGGAGAAGTTTGATGTTGTCTTTGATGTTGTCAAGGCATTGCGCAGTGTGGCTGTGCAGAAGAATGTAAAGAAGGAAGGTGTTGCGTTTGTCCAGACATCCGATGCTGGATTGTCAAGTCTGTTTGAAGCCGAGAAGCAGTCTATTCTGACATTGACCAAGGCAATCAAGGAAGTTCACATCATCAGTGAAGCACCTGCAAACTGCACATCGAATGTCGTCAAGGAAAACATTACGGTCCATCTGCAAAACTAAAAAAAGAAAAAAACAACACTCACATACACGCACATATACAAAAAGATCATGCAAATATTGTTTATTGAATAAATCTTGCGTCTATGAAGGGAACTACTTCTCAACGCAAAGTTCATTTTGCAGTCGCTATTTAATTAACTCAAGGTTTATACACAAAGTCCTATGGTCGGAGGAGTCCGAAGTAACCGAAAGAAAAAACAGCGTGACAAAATATTCCGCGGACGTCATTGGAACTGACTTGACTTTTTCTTTTTCTTTTTGAACATAACACGAATGGAAACTGGTACATTCTTCTTTTGTATTCTATTTCTATTCTTTACCTATATTCTACTTCGACTCCAGTCATTATTCCGTAAACGTAAGAAGTTAATCAGAAGTCTTCGTTCGGAATGACGCCATGACAACGCATGAGGGCCATGGTGAGGAAGAGGAATCATGAAGTTATGATGATAAGGTATGCAGGTCTCGGCCCACGAGTAGAATAAACATGACCAACTTCACATGCAGATTTCTGACGGAGCTCGCATAAAATGGTTCGTGCAAAAAAGAAAGCGCGAAAAAACTACTCTAGAAGGTATATAAACTTTGAGTCCGATTATCCGCCACCCCAACGTTTCTATCCCTTGTTTTTCCTTATATAGCTTGTTAAACACTTGGAGCAAAAAGATCAAACGATGTAATTTATGAATTATGTCTTTCACAACGTATGACCATAAAGAATGCATTGCATTAGTACATACCTGCAATAGAAACAACCAATCTGACAACAAACAATAGAAATTGCCGAAATAAGTTTGGATTATAGAATTTTGAGAAGCAAAACGCAAAAAAAAAGGAGAGAGCTGCATGAAGGGGGGGCGGACCAGAAAAACATAAATATCTTTGTCAATTTTCCTTTTTTCTTTCTTTTTCTTTTTCTGTAAACATAATAGCTATGAAACGTTACAACATACCACTTTATCGGTCACTTACAGAAGATAACTGTTCTTCTAAAGAATCAACATTGACTTCTCTAGTCAACAGATTATTGGGTATGGAACTTTTTATTGTGTGTTATTTGTTATATTTTTGAAACTCAACGTCTCTAGGTCGACCTAGGCGACCAACTCTGCGGCACAAGTCACGGTCAACAACCTCGATCACAAAAAGTTCGGTCATTCACCAACCTCATCGTAACAAAGAAGAAGATCTAGAATCAGACAACAGCAGTATTGAAAGCACTAGCACGAAAAGTACAACCAGCACAAGTACGACCCTTTCAACTGCTTGTTCACCTGCTGTGGGAGCTCTCGTGTCTGCCAGCCAGATCCCCACAAGACCATCTCCTCCTCGACTTACTTTCTGTTTTGACATGCCACCTCCAGTCTTGGTAGATAGATATCCAGACACCGTGCAGGTGTTAACCAATGATATGGCAGAACAGGTAATCATCATCCCTTGTTGGTATGTAACAACCTAATCAATTTATTTATTATTTTATTTTCAGTTTCGACCTTTTATACCACGACGATATCGACTTGCACCACAATGGCAACTCCTATACAGTCTGGATCAACATGGGATTAGTCTATCTACGTTATATCGTCGTGTACGCAGCTACAAAGGACCTTGCTTATTAGCAATACGAGATGCCGATGACCAGGTAATAAAGCGAAATGATCATTACACGTGCTTTTATGTCTGACTTCATCATGGGAAAAATTATATATAGGTGTTTGGGGCATTTTTAAACGAAACATTGAAGGCAGGACAATCCTACTACGGAACAGGCGAATGGTAAAGAAAAAAGAAAACCGCCATTTTCTCTTAATCTCACCCCCTAATGCTTAATTGCTTTAGTTTCCTGTGGAAATCGGTACAACCAACTTCCCCCTCGTCAGAACCAACTATCAAAGTATTCCCATGGACAGGAAAAAACGAGTACATGATTCTTTCGGCTTCGGATTACATTGCCATTGGTGGAGGGTAAGCACCGTGAGGACAAGACCGCATGAACTGATTATCCCTTAGTGACGGTAAATTTGGATTATGGCTTAACTCGGACCTCGAACATGGGCACACGGAACCATGTCCAACATTCGATAACGAAGCCCTCTCCCCACGGCCCGAATTTTCCTGCATGCAATTAGAAATCTGGGGATTTTGCATTTAAGTTTACTGTACACGCTCATACAACCTATACATATACCCAGTTTCTCTCACACGCTCCCGTTTTTTCCCCATTAAAAAAAAAGTTGTTTATTGTAGTTTTGTCATTGTAACCCTTCTTTGACTTTCAGCATCAAATTCATTATTATTCTTATTGTTACTGTTTATCATTAAAAGTCTTCTTTCTTTCCTTCCTTGTTTTCGATAATAATTGTCCAAGTCGCCAAAAAGAGATTTTATACTTCTTTTTGTCATCTGTCATCTGCAAAGCATTCATCTAGTTTCTATCAAACGGCTCAGTGGAATCATTGCAGGTTGTTGCAAGATTCATCCCTGCATCTTCATGGCTGCGACTGCTTAACGAAATATTCCTTGCATATTTTAAGTCTTGTCATTACACTGATCATTCTTGGAGGTCATTTTTTCCTTCTAATGCATACGCTATGATAGAGTTGTGTGCCGCAGTCTGCAGTTGCAGAGTTCGTAGATGACTGTCTACCATTTTAATTTGCATAACGTTTCTAGTCTACCATAATGATCAACAGCATGTACCTGTAAGAGAACAGGCACACTAGAAAACTCTATTATCTGTTGTTCTCTATAAGATCAGGTTTTCTTGTTGATGACAGCATGGTTAGCGTGGTACGCTTGCATTGCATTACTTCTTTTTTTTTTCCTTGCCGCCGAATCGCTTACCTTGTAGGCATGTCTCGAAGTTTCCCAAAACCTCGATTAACCCTACTTTTATTATCCCATATATGGACGACTTTACAGTGCCGGATTTAATGGTCATGAGAAGACCTACGAGAAAGGTTTGCAAAGTAGCAATATATCGTTCTCCGTTATTTGACTGCCATTCATTTCAATTGATGGTTTATAAATTCATTCTGAAAGAAGCAGCCTTTGTTCAGAGCGAAGTGGTGAAACAGATTCAATCCAATAGTTCCCTATAGTGCTACAAAAAAGTGCGTCTGTTTGTACGTTTTAGTTTATCGTCACTTGAAGAAATTTTTCTACATTTGTTGATGCGATCTGCAAACAAAAAAAAAGGTTTGCTTGTTTTTACCGTTTATGCAAGGTTTCGGCGCCACGGCTCAGTACTGCGGCAGATAAAAGCAACTTGGCGTATAGAAAACATGCTTGTACCTGACAATGGAGAAGGATAGTTGTTTTCTCCAAGGCAATTCGTATGGTTTAGGTTACATCCTATGAACAGAAACACATGAGGGTCCGTTTTCTAGATCTACTATTCCTCGACGCAACATAGCTTCTTTGTGTTACAACCACGGTAAACCGAATGAGGAGGACAATATCAACTTTATTCAAAGTTGTTGTATCACATGGCGATTCGATCAAACCACAACGGGAAATGCGGTAACACCTCCCCATCCTTTCCTTTGCGACACCCATATGACATGGTGGCTCAGCTGTCCTGCCTTCTCTCTCTTCTGATAGGTAGCTTGAACGATTCAATAGAGCCATGTGCTTGTAATGTTGATATACAGAAACCAGAAAAGGTAGTATGAATAGATGAAAGTCTAGCATAGGCTTAGCGCTGAGTACTTCCTAAAAATTTAATTTTATCCGTGCTTAGGACACAAAAAGTTGATAAACTTTGATAGCAAAGCATTCCGGGTTTCAAAGAGCAAAAACGCGGCTGATGGAAGCACAATTGAACAAAGTTGCACAGCCACTACGGCAATGCTTGCATAACCATAACATGGCACGCCTTGGACAATTCTATGATATTGTTGAAGCAGTAAGGTAGCTACGTTCTTCTTCTTCTTTTTTTTTTTTAGCTTGTGCCACATACATCTACCTAGAGGAACTGTCCTCACTAGGTACCCGATTATACGAAGTGGTGGAAGCCGTGGGATCCCATAAAATCGCTTGGCCACAAATTAACCCCATTCAATGCGGCTGTTCTGGATCGTCCGATTGACAGCGTGGGCTCCAGTATACTTGTTTATTCATGTGGTGTAAATAAACATAGCGTTTCAAGTAGCTTGCATCTATACATACACTTTTTTTTTTAATTCGGACAAGAGAGTGTCACATAGCGCATTGCATCTGAGTATGATTCCACGTATCGCTGCCGTCACTTGAATAAGAGCAACCACCATGCAGAACTTAAGTCTCGGTTGACCAGCTTTGCATGGGATGTGTGGACCGTTGAAGCGCGATGAGACATGATTTGTGAAAATTATTGTGTTACAGGAATGCCAGATACAGTTAATTACTCCTTTCTTATTGTTTTAGGAACCAATGTACTAAGTGTAGACTCCACAGGCTTCCTATTAGTCACGGAGATGCACCAAGTTTTCAGCGAGCCCCGATGGGGCCATGCGCAAACCATCTACGAGTAATTGGGACCCGTGGCCGCTATTTGGGACTTGCTGATGAACATGCGGATGTCTTTTGCATATTGAACCAATAAGGTGAATGGATCTTAATGACATAGTTCCAAGAATTTTATAGTGGATTTCGATATTGGAGCCATCTCCAACGGAGGCGGACGGTGAAAGCGGCGAAACTGAGACGAGAATATATCCCCTTCATTTAATCGCGATACAAATTGTCCATCTGCAAACAATGTGGAGGAGTAGCATATCATTGGTATCCAACTGAGGACACTATATAGTTTCTTTCCAGAAATCTGATTACAATTGTTTTGTGTGACGAACTGTAATCAGTGTTTTATGGGAGAATACATTTATGTAGCTTTTACAACTAGTTTTCCTCTTCCTTTCTTTCTGTTAACTCTCTCCTGTTAGAGCTCTTTCTGGACTTCTAACGAAAAAGGCACTTTATTACATCATAAAATGGTGACGAAATCGTCCACCTTGCTCGAACAGCGAAGCACTGTAACTTCATTGTTGCGATGCAGGGAGGTCAGGTAACGAATCCAAAAATCACCAATTCTTTCAATGGCCAAACAGTCAGGGGATATCTTGCACGCTTGATCGTTTAAATCAGTTGCGACCAAAATACGTATTTACTTGATGCGTAGAAACCGACAAGCCTCCAAGGAATTCGGTTATCTAAACTTACAGTAGCCAAAGGCTTCTCAAGTTATAGAAACAGGGCCCGTTTGGCTTTTTGATTGATCAATCCTTTGTTTGATACCTTCCTATAATGCGAACGTATTACTTAATGGTCCTATGCTCGGTACCAAAACGATGTCTTAATGTTGTTCAGAAGACTGGCTATTGGATTTAGATAACAGAGAAAAGTAAGCCGTACAAAGTAGCAAGGTTACCACAATAACTTCGGTCTATAATTAATGCTGGAAGCTATATCGTTAAACGGGCATTGCAATAATTCTGTTGCCAGATCTACCATTCTTTTATCAATTTAAAGGAAGAGATGCATTTTGTCTGAGAACTGATGTCGTGATTCGTTAATGTATCTTCTCCGATGCTATGGCTGCCATAGAAACGCTGTTTGATCCTACCACTCTTAAGCAGCTTCCTCTCCGCTTAACACTCTAATCTGTTCTGGCAGCTTTTACGTCATAATTGCTTATGCCTGAACGTTGATCTATTATCGTGGTAGGGATTGAAAACTGCCATGTTGACATCGCTGGGAAAGTCCATTAACACTCTTCACATGTGCTCCATGCTTTGAATACGCTTCGGGAACAATGTGCCACTGAGGCGATGATTTGAAATAACAGTCTTTCATTAGTCCATGACGGTATCATCGAGACGGAACCGGGAAAGCAACCTCCAACAAGCGGATGCTCGAAAGATATCGGAGAACGAGGTCCTTTATATCCTAGTGTCTAAGTTCTGATTGTATTACACCCTTGATGGTGAGCTACCGGCATATTACTGTCCAAAACAGTTGTCAACACGCAATTATAGAAGACGGTGCTAGCAGCTTACCGTTTTTTCCACCAAAAACGCCGACATAAAATGGTATTCCTTAGAACAGGAAAGGTTTAGATTATGGCTTTGCTCGAAATGTTGAGTGTGTGGACGTACGGAACTGCGTCCAATATTTGGTAACGGAATCTTATCCGGCATCCAAAATTTCCTGCATGCAATTACATATATCCCGATACTTCTACTCTTTTCCATTCTCTTCCCCGCTAAAAGATTGTTTGATATGGTTGTTTCATGCCTTCCTTTGACTTTTAACAGAATCCATGATTGATATTATCGTTTCTTTTTCTTGTTTCAGCCATTAATGTCGCCCAAAAAGGGAGTTTGTACCTCTTCAATATCGTTCTTAGCCATTCGTAGAATGTGAACATAGATTTTCTCAAATACCGGCCGAATAATTATTAGAGCGATTTTACTCGCAGGCTTCATCCCTGCGTCTTAATTGGCGCAACAGCTTTAAATGCTTCTTGCGCATCTTCAAGTCTAGCCACTGCATTGGTCATTCTTGGTGGTCATTTTTTTCTCGTCCGTATCAAGACCTGAATTCGCTTACTAACTCATGCAGCTGCAAAGTTCGTAGATATGCACCTATTATCTTATTGAAGGTCGATAATGTCACTCTCGGAAAAATGGCCATCGTGGAGCTCCATTTTTATTTTCTTTTCTACGAAAGCAGATTTTTTTTTGTGACAGAAAGGTTAGCGCGGTGCCCCTTGCATCGCATTACATCTATATTTATTTTTTTTAGCCACATGATGGACTATTTGCAAGTATGTCTCGAAATTTACCAAAACCGTGATTGCCACTACTTATACTATCCATATATGGATGATTGACAAAGAACCATCGTTTGCAAGACAGCAAGAGACGTTCTCCGCGGTCTGACTGAATTGCATCTTTCATTAAATTTAATTGACACGAATGACGATTTTTAAGCCCATTCTGGTCGGGAAGAGTACTTTTATTCTATCGACTTTCCGTTGAATGCGAAATAATGAAATGTGATTAACGAAAGGGTACCTACAACCCTGTAGGCGCACTTAGCCTATCATCATTAGAACAAAACTTTCCATGTTCGTAGATGGAACCTGCTGGTGTTGGGTTTTACCGTTTATGCGACGTTTGCCTACCGCTATTTAGTATCGTGGCTAACGGAAGCGGTCTGGCGTGCAGCAAACATGGTTGGTGCGTGACAATAAAAAGCGATGGGGTTTTAAGTGGATTGACAGAAGGTTTAGGTTACATCTTCTAAACAGAAGTATCCAAGGGTCCATTTCCAGATCGACTACCCTTTATGCAACTCAACTTCTTTGTGTTACAACTGCAATAAATCGAATGAGGAGGACAATATCACCTTTATTGAGATTCATTGTAGCACATGGTAATTCGATCAAAGTGCAACGGGAAAAGCGGCAACACTCTCCCCGCGTCTAGTGTATTTTCCCTTTGCGACGCTCACATGACATGGTGGCACGGTCGTCCTGCCTTCGCCTTGTTCTGATAGGTAAGCTGGATGCTTCAATAGAGCCATGTGTTTGTGATGTTCATATACAGAACCCAGAAAAGGTGGTATGAATAGACGAAGGTCGAGTGCGGACATAGCGCCGAGTATTTCCTAATTATTCAATTTCACTCGTGTTTAAGGCACACAAAAAGTAAAAAATGACCGATAAGCTTTTGGTCGCAAAAAGATTTCCGGGACTCAAAGTGTAAAATGAGGGTGATGGAGGCACACAATTGAATAAAGTTACACAATTCCCCATGGCAACACCTGCATAGTTTACAATATGGCGGGATTAGGGGAGCTATTCATGATATTGTTGAAGTGGTAAGATAGTTATTATATTATTGCTCTTTTTTAGTTTGTGGCACGCATAGCCACCTAGAAGAGCTATCCTCACTAGACACCCGATCATACGAACAAGTGGATGCCATGGAATTTCTTAAAGCCGCTGGGTCATAAATTAATCGTAATCAATGCAGCCGTTCTGGATCATCCAATTGACATCAGGGACTCTAGTATAGTTATTTATTCACGTGGTATAAATAAACAAAAGCGTTTCAAGTAACTGTATTTATACATAACACTTTTTCTCTATTCAGGGAGAGAAGAATTTGCATAGCGCACGGATATGAATCGCGCCTAATCCCACGCGAGGGATAAACTCCGGTTGGCCTAAAAAAAATGAGGGACGCGGGCAATCAGAAAAAAAAAAAATGTAACGCTCATGTATCCAATGGTGTCCGTTTTCGAGAAATCTTTTTTGATTTCCCGCTACTTTGTTGTTTCGAGGAATAACAATGGGGGTTACCCTAAGCCATCACCTAGGCTTACAGACATTCACCCGGAAGGAGTACTTGTACCGTTCTTTTGAGAAGCAACAAGTCCCACTCTGACGGTGGCTACGAATGGTAAACTGACGGTCCGACAAGGATACCCAGTGAAGCACCAAAAAGGGCAACAAAAGGCGCAAAAGGCAATTGGTGAATCTTTCGATAGTTCGTAAAACGAAAGAAGGTTTGTCGGGCCTTTTTTTTCTCTTTCTTTCACTTTTTCTTCTTTTTATTATTATCATGTTCCTTTTAGACATGGCTCCTACTGGTCACACATCTCATGCACGAGTATCCAAACGAAAGCAGCAAAGTGAAGCCAGAGCAGCGGCAAAGGAGAAGAAATCACAACAGGATGACCTGGAATCATTACAAATTACCTTTTATGAAATCGAATCATGGATCGAGAAGACAACACCTGTCCTAGCAAGAATGACAAGAGAGCTCGACAAGGCGTCTCATCAGTTCGAAAAACGTCGAAAATATAAACAACAACCTGTACCAAAAGAGCATCCACTTTCCGCTATGCAGTGGTCTCTTTCGTTTCAACCTGGAAATTCCATGCGACTGGAAACAAATATTACATCGATAGAACAACTTGTTGAAGCCGTACAAAAGATGCGCCTGTTGACGGATCCAGATCATATCGATTCTCACGATGAGGCGGATGATGACCCAATCTCCGCTTTGTCCTTATCCTCTTCCTCATCTTCCGCCTCCCTATCATCGCTCTCCTCTTCTTCAGAAATTGACCTTTCAACGGAGTTCTGGAAAACGGCTATCTGTCGCCGACCACAATCCTGTCTGGACAGGTACGAACAAATCGACAAGAATATAAGTCCCCTTGCACTCGATGTCTCGCCAACAGTGCTGAAATACGCATGTCAAGTTTATTGGGATTGTCTCCATCCTAAATTTTCCGCCGACTGGACAACCTTTTGGGACCGGTCTGGCGATGCTGACCGGAATCAAGTATGCATCGATTCCGGTCTTGCCATGGTCTTTCTACACATTGTTCGTCATGACAAAGAAGCATGCCCCAATGCCGAAGACATTGCATACTACCATTATGAACGTGCCCGTGAAGCGCTGACCGATTTCTTCGATTCACCTGATTGCGCCACGCTGGAAACGTTGCTGAATCTGTCCATGTTCTCCATTCTCTGTAAGCGTCATTCACAGGCACGCATTTACATTCACCTTGCCTACCGCATGATGCTCGAGATGCGTATGCTACAAAAAGCAAGGCTACCGGTGGAGGATCGATTGCTGCGTAAAAAGTACATCAAGCTATACATGGTTCTTTATTACAACGACCTTATTGGATCCGTCTATTCAGGTGAACCGCCTCAGGTGGACCATCAAGCAAGTGACATTGAATTTTACGACATCATCAGCCTCAACCAGGAGATTTTACAGGCCGGCGAAGCGCAGTACGATGACAAAACCGTTGTCAAGGAAACTTTCCACGCGCATCTCCTGGAACTAGCTAAAGTTGGCAAACGCACGCAGCTCTTCGTTCGCGACTACCAGTCTCAACCACTGCAGCAGACGATGAACGGTCGAGGTGAACTGCTGGAACGATGGGCTAAACCTGTTCGGGATATAGAAATCGCTCTAGCTACGTGGTTTGATAAACTGCCAGAGTGTTACAGAGTCGACCCCAAGGTCAGCATACGAGGCGAACGGGTCCGACAATTGGACGCTGAAACATTAAAGGAACAATCAGGTCTCCTGTTGATGCTACAGTACCAAACGCAATGGATAACTCTTCACAAGACATTCCTATCATTAGGGGCAGCAAACAATGATCGATCGCATGCCATTTGTACGGATGCAGCAAGGCGGATTGTGGTGATTGCTGAGATTATCACTTGGAAGTACGGCTGGTGTGTCTGCCAACTATTTATCAGCTGCATCTATCAGGCTTCAACAATATTTTGTCGAAATGCATTGGCCAAAGACGATGAATATAGTCGACAGAGCGCTAGGGGAATGTTGAGACGAATTATGCATGTACTCCAGTCTAGCCGAGTCAATTATCGTGGTTTACCCGACGACTTGACCGCTTGCCTCAACGAATTTCTTGCAAAGAATGGAATGGAAGAGAATGATGATGGTTTCAGTGTGTTTGATCAGTTCTTTTCCTCTTCCTCCTCCGGAGCAGAGTCACCGGAAATGGTGTACAATGGCTTCAATGATACCCTTCCCAATTCGCCTCATATGCACCGACATTGTCTTTTAATGAAACCACAGCAACGAAAACGTCATTCCGTTCTACAGCAACCAACAGAAGCCATGCTTTCGATAAAACTACAAGAACCACCCGTTGCGGAGACGATGGATTTCCGGTCCGATACAAATTGGAGGTAACGAATATTTGGCTTCGGATATTCCATAACTGACTTGTGCAATTTAGATATAACTTTTCTTCTTGGGCTCAAGTGAACAGCCGCGTTATGTGAACCTTTTTTTTTTCACTATTCATTTGTAATTTACTTACTCATTCCTCCCTCTTAAAGAAAATGTCAAAATAAACTTATTGGCTGGGTAACAGAGAAAGGGAAATCCGGAGCGTTGGTCCCGCGACCGTACCTGCATTCTCACCTGTTCTCAATTCAACTGAATTCTCTCTCTGTCACTGTCTCGCTGTTCGCCTCTTGTGCCTCGCCACGTTCATCTTCCCTTTTAGAGCCAAAGCGGCATGTGAAAATGATAAAAAAAAAAGGAAACGGATTTCAACAAAAGAGGCAGTGGCGCTGTTTTCTTCTGCCCTGTGCGTTTCTCCTTTCTTTTCTTCCAATGCCACGTTACAGATCCCTTAACCCATTTGTAGCTATTTACAACAGTGTAATGGATCTGTTCGAGCGAGGGGTTGTAGCAGTTCTCAAACGAGGCCGGATTCCTCGCCATGTAGGATTCATTCTTGATGGTAATCGCCGATTCGCTCGTAAATACGGTGCATCGAGTACCAAATTCGGTCATTATGAAGGATTTCGTCAACTCGAAAAAGTACGTTTTGTCACCTTGTTTAGTGCATTTATTCAACGAGAGTGAAAAAAAAAAGGTGCTCGAGCTTTGCATGCAACTCAATGTCGAGGTTGTCACCGCCTATGCTTTTAGTACTGAAAACTTCAAACGTTCAAAAGATGAAGTGGATTATTTGATGCAACTATTTCGGGAGGCCTTTGGTGGATTTAATGAATACCAGTAAGCTCCTTTTGCAATTCCATCATTACAGCCGCTGAAACATAAGCCTTCCTTGAGTGCTTTGATAGATGAGTATCAAATCCGGGTTCGTTTCCTGGGTGATCTCGACGCCCTTCCAAAAGACGTTGCAGACCTAACACGGAGTGTAATGGATCGTACAAAAAACAATTCAAAGTACCGTTTACTCTTCCTAAATGTTCATGGTGCTCATCATCCCTTTAGGCGTGTATTCAACATTTGCTGCCCCTATACTGCACGTTATGAGATAAAAGAAGCGATCAAGGAGGATGTGCGGATGGTAGAACAGGGTGCTAAAACAGCTGAGTAAGTGGATAAGATCCAACTGACATAGAAGCTGATCTACGTCGCACGATCCAACAGAGAAATCACAGAATCTTCAATTCAAGAAAAACTATGGACGTCATCTTGTCCTCCTGTGGATATCATTATTAGAACATCGGGAGAAATCCGTCTTAGTGATTTTCTGTTGTGGCAGGGAATGACATCTCTAAAAGAAGAAAAAAGAGCAAGTTTATCGACATTTAGTTATCTATTTTTAGGCCTGCAAAGGTTGTCACGTTCAGTTTGTAAATTGTCTATGGCCAGAATTTTCTCTGTGGAAGTTTTTACCCATCTTACTAGAATACCAGATCTATGAAGGTCAAGACATGCGGGTATAATAAAATATACAGTTCAACTACGTACATACATAATAATTTGGGTCCTTGTGTGCAATACCAAGAATTTTATGAACAAAGAGAAAAAAAATGCAGATATGCTTTGACAAAAAAAATGTGCAGTTCGAGAGGGAAGGGAATGGAGAAATAAAAGGTATGTGTTACTTCTATGCGCTTCTGCATGGGTGATTCTCGTGTAGCATGGCAATGGATGCACCCAAGCACCATCCAGTTTCCGCATCACGGATTTTCTTCGCCGTTCGCACTAGACGTTCGGAAGGAATATCATAGCCATAATGCAACAAACTGTAAATGTAGGTCAGTTCCATACAGTAGTCAGGTTCTCTGGCCAAAAGCTCTGCGGCGCCGGGGACATGAAGGAACGGTCTTTTCTCGCCTCTGCAAACACGCTGAGCAAGTTCGCCCAACTCAGCCACGGAAAACTCAGTGGGCATGCCAAGAGGCTGTGTCAGATCATAGAAAAACGAGAAAGTGTAGAGGTCACGCTTAAGGAACGTTTCCGCAAGCGGCGGCTGGTACACACCATCAAATGCACAAGGCGTCTGTGTACATTCTTTGTCCTTATTGAACACACCCTCAACCAGTGCACGACATTCAGTTGCACCTGCACCTGTACCGATAAGCTCCACCGTGGTCGACTCCCATTCTACCGTTTCATTATAGTTGTTGGGCAAGCAAGGATGGTAGACGTGTCCCATTCGTCGTGCTTCTTCTTTCCACATGTCGACTGCCTCCAATTTAATTCGTCGTCGGGCTTCATTCAGTCCATAGCCGAGATAAGAATGCTGATACAATGTATAGTTGTTTTGACCAAAGTGCAGAGGGTACTTGTGATCACCCTCCGCCATATCTTCTTCGCCTTTAAAGTTTGGTTCGAAAACAATCTGAGTCGACGCTCCACCCAAATCAAACACAGCAGCCGAGATTCCTTGCTGATCTCCCTTCAGCTTCCCCAGTAGATAGTTGACAGTGATCCACGCAAACACACCTATATAAATTCCTTCTTTTTAAGAACCTACTCCAAAGAATTTCCTTTCCTAAATATATACCTTCATCGCTGCCATCCATAATCGACACATCGGCTACCGGAAATGGGTAGTTGTTTTCCAAACGGTCTCGCACGGCTTTCAAGATTGCGCTGCTAGAGTCTTTGCCCAGCAATCGTAAACCAGCTGTAGCTTTGACGGCAATAGGTGTGCATGATTGAACATCAGCGGGTACACTTTCAAGCGCCACTTTCATCAGAGGATCTAGTGATTCTGCTGCCGCCTGTGGATTCTTGGCGAACGATGACAGTCCCGGATTGAGCATCTCAAAGACCTCGTTCTCCATCTCTGGTTCATTGCACACCTTGAAGCGATAAACGTGCACACGTGAGCCAGAGGATCCAGCATCGATCATGACGGCATATTTGGTGGTACAAGATGTATTTTCGGACTGATCCATTGACGGAATCACCGCAGCTGACGGTTTGTTTGCTACTAAGATTAGCGACAGTACAACGAAAAGGGAAATCGCTTACCAGTATGGTCTGACGGGACAGAACTCATCACGGACTGTCTAGGAAATAAAAAGTAGAGGAACAATAAGGTTGCCGTGGCGCCCAGAAAACACTTGATAAACAAGTGTTTCCGTGTTTTGGTGGTGGTCGACATCATCTTGCAAAGCACGTCCAGTGGGGATCTCGTTTGGTGTTAACTCTTCGTTGGTTGCTAATGTACTATCCCACAATGGAACTGTCTGCGATTTCAAACGAGGGAATGAAAGGAAAGGAACAGCGAAGAGAAAGAAGAGAGAAAGGGGAAGTGAATAAAGGGACGGGACAGTTACCGAACTGGCACAAAAGTCATATAAAAAAATATAAGGTACAGCCAATCAAAACATCTCCTGAGTCTGGACCCTATCCGTTTGAGGAAACCTTGAAATGAACCGAACGTCACTCTGCCTACGGTACACACACACACTCTCTCTCTCTTTCTCTCTCTTTTTTTCTTTCCCTTCTGTTCTACATCTTGATTCCCAATTGTCAGTTAACAAGCACCTGCTTTTTCTACTATAAAGAAGGAAGGAAAAAAGAAGAACATGGCGAGTTCACCGTTCCAGTCGTCAGGTGAGGTCTCGGTAGGCTTTGCTTTTCTCTTTTTTCCTTCTTTTTTTTTGTCCCTTTCTTTTGCTTAGACAATACGGGCTGAACAAGTTATTGTTGTGGATTATTTTTAGATGGCGTGGTAATACGTGCAAAGGATGGTCGTACCGGACAAACAATCCAACTACAGTACAGTCATCAAAAGTTGGTCGGCAACGGTTCCTTCGGTACAGTCTACCAAGCAAAAATCGCAAACAGTGGAGAGGATGCGGCTATTAAGAAAGTCTTGCAGGACAGACGCTTTAAAGTATATATTAAAAAAAACAAGAAGAGAGAGTGAGAGAGGGGTTCTCTTATTCATCCGTGGGCTTTGCTGACATGACAGACAGAACCGTGAATTGCAGATCATGCGGTCACTGAGCCATCCAAACATTTGCGCTTTAAAAGCTTATTATTACAGTCAAGACGAGCCAAAGGTATAATCGATTCGAGTTCTCTGTCGCTCCCTCCCTCCCTCCCTCCCTTTCATACTCGTTTTCTCCCCTTCTTTCCCATATGCTCATTTTCTTTTCATTAAGAAAGATCAGGTGTACTTAAATCTCGTGATGGAGTACGTGCCTGAGACAGTGTACCGTGTTTCACGCCATTATGCGAAAATCAGACAACATGTACCAGTCCTACTGGTTAAACTGTACATGTACCAACTGTTTCGTGCTCTTGCTTACTCTCACACGCTTGGCATATGCCACCGCGATATTAAACCACAAAATTTGCTCGTACACCCCGTAAAAGGTGTATTAAAATTATGCGATTTTGGAAGGTAAGCACGTTGGCCGTGTTCCCTCTCATTTAACTCTTTATTACAGTGCAAAGGTATTGGTGGAGGGTGAGCCTAATGTCTCTTACATTTGCTCGCGATTTTACCGAGCACCCGAGCTCATTTTTGGAGCAACTGCCTATAGCACAAGCATCGATATTTGGTCCGCAGGATGTGTCATGGGAGAATTACTGTTGGGCCAACCGCTATTCCCTGGAGACAGTGGTATTGATCAGCTCGTGGAAATCATCAAAGTACTAGGGGCCCCTTCTAAAGAACAAATCGAAAGGATGAATCCTAATTACACCGATCATAAATTCCCTCAAGTCAAAGCACACCCTTTTTCAAAAGTAAGACTTTGCGCGCACTCGGGAAACATCGGGTACTTACTTAGCGTCTTTAGATCTTCCGATTAAGGACACCGCCCGAGGCAGTTGATCTCATCTCACGAATTCTTCGATACGAACCGCAGGAACGGCTGACCGCAAGTGAAGCCCTCGTTCATCCTTTCTTTGATGAGCTACGAAATTCAGACACAAAGATGGCAACGGGCCGCGATTTACCGCCATTGTTCGATTTTACACGTGAAGGTAAGAAGTACGGTAGCAAAATCAAGCGTACGCTCATCCCTGTCAGAACTCTCTATCCGCCCTGATTTGCTGCATAAACTTATCCCCTCACATTGCCACGAAGAGCTACTTTATAGAGGCATTGATGTGCATCAGTTCGAACCAATTCCGCTGGATAAATTGCGTGTAGCATCATTGCCGGTTTAATATCTACATATATATATACAAAAATATATATATAAAGGGAAGCTGTTTGGATTGTTCTTTGCTGCTGTTTTAGTAGTGGTGGTAACCACCATCGTATCTACGTGCATATACATCTCGGTATCCGTAAGTTTCTCGGTATCTGTAATTATCGCGGTGTCCGTAAGTGTTTCGGTATCCGTAAGGGTCTCGGTATCCGTGATTATCGCTATACCCGTAATCATCCCCATATGCGTAATTATCTCCATAATTATCTCCGTATCCGTAATTGTCATCGTATCCGTAGTTATTCCCGTAATCGTAACTTTCTCTGTATCCAGGTTCAAACTGATTCAGATGTCCATACCCATTTGGATGCCCAAGTCCACTTGGATGCCCATACTGATTTAAGTGTTCATACTGATTTAAGTGTTCATACTGATTTAAGTGTTCATACTGATTTGGATGCTCATACCGATTTGGATGCTCATACCGACTTGGATGCGTGCGTCCACTTGGATGTCCATACTCATTTTGACTTCTGTGTTCGTTCCGATGGCCATGCTCATTTCGATGGCCATGGTTGTCGCCACGTCCATAGTCGACTTGCTCATACGGATAATCATCGCTACCGCCCACAAGTTGCTTTGTTTCGAAATCGTAGACACCATAACACCCAGGAGGGCTATCGAAGAGATAGTGATTACATTCCCAGGAATTACGGTCGGTATCCTTGGGGTCGGGACTGACGTAGGCGTGGCTACGTATGTAGTTGGCCACGTTGGTTTCCTGACGCACCTTGCGCAGGTACTTCATCACCCAGTACAGTTCACTTTCTCCATATTGCAGAAATTTTCGAGAAGTATGATCAAATTCCCGGAGATGGACACCGTTGTAAGGCTGCAAGACACATTTGGCCGGTGAATCGTCCAATAGAATAGTATTAGTGGCATCGAATTCTAGCTCTGCCCACACCAACTCGAGATTTTTGATCGTCAGTGTTTTGCGATGGTATTGCTCTTGTGTCAAGCCGAACTTGGTACGATCCCACATGCGAACGAGTTTTGATCGATGGTGACCAAACATACGGCACATGTTATCAACTGATCGAGGCTGTGCTGAACTCCACACCATGACCTGAAAGTTCTTGAAAATAAAATCGAAGAATTTGTCGCCGTATGGACGCACATACATGCCGCGTTGACGTTGTCGTTGAACGAAGGTGCCATTGAGATCCAGTATAAGCAGCTGTCTGGGCTTTTTGGGCTTTTCCGCTAAGCGGGTCGAAGGTTGTGAAGCAATGGAGAGGTATGATTCACTCGGTCCTTGGGCCCCAGGAACATCGGCTGTTGACGGATCATCCAACATCATCGTTCACTCCAACACTTCTCTCGATTTGGGACTCGCTTTTTGTTTCCCGACATGCCGCAGAGTTTTTTTTCCGTGATTGGTTGAAAATTGTCTTGTCTGGGCACCGCAGTAAAGACAGGTTTTTTGCATCAAATTCAAGTGCAATAAATTTGGCACTGGAAAAGGGATGCCTCTTTGCGCTGAGAAGTGGATTCAAATGGACCAGTGGCGCGCTTCTCAGTGCTCCGTCGGAAGGAGTAAATATGTTTCATGATTAAGATAGGTTCCAGTCCCAAAGTAACCCATCTACAGTATCTGGCTCTTCATAGACGCATCGTTTGTTTAAAGTAGCGTAAAAGTTGCAGTCCCATAGCTTTAGCAGCGCGGGACAACCCCCCCTATTCATGGAGAGCAAACCTTTTAGGAGTTCGTAAGATTGCATGAAAGTAACGGTCGAATGGATGCAATCGTGATGTATACCTAATACTTCCTCGGTGCAAAGGGGGTAGGCTTTTTTATCCACAAAAGACCGGCACTATAGAGCAAACTGCAACTCCAGGAGCTATCACAACCACTGAGTAAGCTCTTCATCCGCACAGTACGTGTCGAAAGAGACGCTAGTAGAACAAACAGTCCTGAGTGCGCAATTTAGATCACATTTCCAACGCCAGGTTCCGCAATACTCTTTACAGAATTTAATATATAGGGCCAAGCGAAATTACATGTTTATGATTGATAACTAAGGTTGATTACATATACTCTTGGCTTGCTCGACGAGTAAATCCGTTGTGATTCGAATTTTTGATTCATCCGGTAACGCTCCTGTCTCGGAATTGTCAAGTGCTTTTTGTGCCTCCGCTTCCCAGAACTCTTGGAAAGTACTATTCTCAAACAGCAACTCAGCATAGAACTGCGCTATGACATTGTCTATCCCTGGAACCGAGGAGATATGTCCATGACTCAAACGTCTGATATCGAGCAGGTCTTGCAAACTACTGACCAGTTCTGGTTTGGGTGCCAGCTTGGCCAAGGCAGCACCGCAATCGCGACATCGTTCGACAAACCGTTGCTTATCGACTGACATGCTTGTCAGTCGATCTAGACACGCTTGTGATAAATGACTACTGGCTACTTGCTGCTGCACAATCTAACACCAAGCGGTGAGTTTTTTTTTTGTTTTTTGGTCATCCAGGAAATACAAAAAAGCCCTTTTTTACCTCAATATAGGCAGAGTAGGCTGTTGAAAAGACCTTCTCGTCATGCAGCAAAACCGTCTGAGCGCGACGAGCTTTCTTGCATAGCTGTTTGAGCGTGTCCACATCTTTGCACGCTTTCGCCAATTCCACAAAGAAAAGCGTATATTTGTAAACGTAGGAGAAATGTTTTCCTGGTCTAGAAAAGGATGACTTCATTATAAATCGTTGATAAGGATGACCTTTTGTTTTACCTTTCAAAATCAGGTTTCCAGATGCTGATTGGCGATTTGGTATTTGTCTTGAGAGTAAAGAACTGTGATAGTTCCGCCTTTGCTTTTTCTGCATTCTTGTAAACGTAATAGTACATCCAAGCATGCTAACAGCGTAACCCATGCACTTAGAGCGTTCCCTCTTTTGTTAGCGCTTACTTACCATGTAGATTGGTCGATGATGCCATTTGCGTTTATCGATTTTTCGTATTTCAGAAAGTTTGTTAAATATAAGGTCATATGCATTTGCCTGTTCTGTCGTAAGATGAGCATACTGGCGTCCTGTTTCCTGCACAACGGGCGCGTTGAATTGAATGAGTTGGTCGATTGCTGGGGTGTACTGAGTAGGAGGAGGATTTGGACCATGGACAGGGGCACCAGCGGGAGCATCAGAAGAAGGAGGAGGAGGTACATTACTCGATGCAGTCTCTTCCTCCGTGCCAACGGCAAGAAATTCAGAAACAATGGCAGGCTGTAGTCCATCATGAGCTAACCCGAGTTATACATCTTCTTTTGGTTGCACTTTACCTCTATCTTTCCGGCATACAAGTACTTGACTAAAGCAGAGCATAGTTTATAAAGAGGCTCCAAAATCCTTTCCTGTCCGTGTTGACCAGACCGTACAGGAACATTACGAACAGCCCTTCGGTACCACTCAAGCACTTCCTAAGTAAAAAGAAACATGAATGACTGACACATCAACCACGAAGCCTTCTTTTTTTTTTTTTTTTTTTTTTTTTTTTTTTTTTTTTTTTTTTTTTTTTTTTTTTTTACCATCGGTGGTCGTTTAAGCTTGCTGAAACATTTTCCACTCATGTAGAGCGCCCTATTATAGCTTAAGGAACCCAAACGAACATTTTTCTTTTCTGTATTATTCCTTACTGCCATTCCAGGTCATCGACGCCCTTGTATCGTAATGCATTCGTAAACATGAGCAAAGCTGTTTTGTAGGCGAGCGTGGGCTCCACTTTGTTTTGCGAGACATCGTAAAGCTTGCCATCCCTTCCAAGAGCGCGTCGCACAGTCTGTACTTTCAATGCCTCTGTTGCCATGGGTCCACACGTAATCGAGTAGAGAAGATGACCAAAATTGTTGAAGAGATCAAACATCATTTCGCTATCCAAGGTGACATGTGTCGTCCGTGAAAGATCCCACGCCTTCAAAAACGCGTGATACCCTCTCTAAAGAAGTGATCAATAACACTAGCTACTGCTAGACTCTTTTTTTCTCTCACCCTTTGATAGTCTGCTATCTTGCCTTTATGTAAAGTGATATTGGAAGCACTCCAGATGAGTTCTTCATCCGCGAGCTGCATCAAAGATAAACCAAGCTCGTACCAGCCGCGCGTATCTTCAGGGTTTAATGCAAGGTGTTTCTACGATGATATTAGGTCTGCCTAAGCCAAAAAAAAAAAGGGGCTAGCAGTTTCTTACCATGAACTCGTCAATGGCTTCCTCCAAGTCTTCCATTGTTCTCTCAGGATTAACTTTTGTCCTGTTCTTTATCTGAAGCCGAAGCATCTTGCCTCTAGCCCAGAAGATCTTGAAATAGACAGCTGAAAACACACTGTATCAGGATCATCTGCAGGAAACGTGCTATACTTACGAGAAATGGAATGTTGCTCAGGATTCATTGTAACCGTTGACAAACGAGCAGCAGCAAAAATCTGATTTGGTGATTGTGGAAGTTGGATCTCTTTCTTGAGAAAGGCCTCAATATTTCTTTGATTATACTTCACATGGACTAATGCAATTGAAAATTAGAAAAATGGCTACGCTCTCTCGCTATTACTTACAGTTATCGGTTGGAAGGTCTTCAAAAAGTTCAGAAACAGTGTCAACAATATCTTTCAAGTCACTTCGCAAAGGAGAGCCACGATCTGCTTTCTCGACAATGGTGTCAGCAACCAGACCAAAAAGACGTTCGGCTGCCTTTGGAGTAAGCGCACTGTGTAGAGCATGGTGCTCTTCAATGGGATCTCCTTCCGCCTATAAGGGAGTAAGTCTACCTGTATGGTCGGTAGCTGCTACGCTTACAGCGACATGCACTCTGTAAAGACAGTGATAGCATTGGTATATAGCTCTGCGGTAATTGGGGTCCTTTAATTTCATAAGAACATCCAACGAATGGTTCAAAAAGACGCCTATCACATTCAATTTTTTTTTGGGGGGGAGGGAGAAGGTGAGAAGCGCTCGTTCTATCTGAATGTCGACAATTTTTCTTTTTTACCTTTTCCTGAACCACAGATCTCACGTTCTCCAAGTTCTTCGTGGGTAGCTAGAAGAAGATCTGCTAACGCAGGATAAACATCTGTTTCTAGGCTAGAATCACCCGAAATCAATGTTTTGAGCATAATCGATTGTAGTGTCCAGATTCGGGCAACGAGGGCGTTAAAACCGCTCGATTTTGTTCTGTTCGACGGAATGTGAGGCGGATTGTCCTGAACCGGGAAATTGTTTACAAGAGGGATGAAGTCTGGGTGTCTAAAGATATAAATAAAGGATGCCCGCAGAAGCACCAGCAAACTGTCGATAAACTGGTTATCGATCATTTTTGGAATCCATTCTGACACCGCTAGTTGAGTCAAGAAAGAAGCATTTCTTTGGCATCTGCTTACCTTCTATAGTCTTTTCCGCAGTGAGATCAAGAAGTCTGTTCACCAGCATATCAATCTATTTTGCCAGGGATGAGAAAAACAATAGCATAACTTTTTTTTCCGTAGCAAAATGTTACCGTGCTCAGGAATCTGAAAAAGGCCGTATCTTCCTCTCTTCTTAGCACAGCTTTTTCTTTCATTTGAGTACATCCATACAGAACAAATTCCGTGACGGAACGGCAAAGCATGAATCTGTAACACTCCCATGCTTTTACATGATGCTCGGTATTAATGTAGGCCTACTGTACATTAAGTGGACAATCAAAACAAAACCTACTATTTACCTCTGCCAACATCGCTTGTGTTTCATAAAAGTCATCCGATCCATGTAAGACATCTGGGCTGGTGTGCGCGCTAACACCATTTTCAAGAAGCTCGATTACACTGTCATACTCTTTGGCAGCCAATTTACTCCTAGCAAACGTTGCTTGATTCCCAATCTTGAGAATACTAAGTTTCTGCTCAATCTTTTGGTTGCTAATGATAGGATCATAAAGACTAGGCAAAAAGAAAGTGAGCGAGATGATTATGCAGAAAAGTTAGGGCAGGCGTACCACTTCACATCCAACGTGAGAGCACCGTCTTTCCTGTCTTGATCTATTTCTTTTAGCGCGTTGCCACAACGTGTGTACCATTCAAACGCATCATGGATGTTTTCATTGCATTGGGCCATCTTTCCTCTGAGGGACCAGTAACGAAGCAATAGATCCATCTGTTTGGGCTCTTGCGTTTGTTCTTTCGCTTGATTCAATTCGTCGGGTTTAAATTCATTGATCGCACGACTAGCCATGATGCGTTCAAATAGTGAGAGCCATGCTTGACATACTTCTATACTGTCGGCCACAGCATCTGCTTCCTTCGAATGTTTGCCTTGCCCGTGAGATGCTCGCTTTTTGGTGCTTGGGTGTGGTTTTTGCGATATTCTCGATTCAGAATCCAGAACGGTGTGTATAGCTCTGTCCATCATGCGTTCACATACACGAAGCGTTAGCTGAAAAAAAAAAAGATGAATTAATGCTCCCTTCTTAACGCATTTGGCGAAGATTCACCTCAACTTGCGACTCTTGCGTAGAATCCTTGAACGATCCATTGGCCATCATACTGAAGAAATTGTGTTCGAGAGCAACCACGGTATCCATCATGAGTTCTGCAGTTGGAGCATCCAGTCCGGTATCCGCGTCGCGTTTTAACAGTGTCAACGACAGCTGACATAAGCCGTCGATAATTCCCGAGTTACTCTTGTTTAACGTTTCTACAAAGTTTACAACACTTGAATCGATTTGCTCATCCGACGTGACGGATGCTCGTCGCTTTGCTTTTTCAAAAATAGCATATCTGCGCCGATGACTCGTATTATCAGGAAAAGGCACTTCCCTATGACCGGTGTTAACACTGTTTAACCAGAACAGTAAGAGAATCACTCACTGTGCTTGAAATTTTTCAATAGTCCATGCATACGAGCGATCAAGTTCTGTCACTTTCGTATCGAACCATTCCCAAAACAATTCAATGGATGCGTCCTTGTGAAGCTGTTCGGTCGGCATATACCATGGCTTCCTTTGCTGCAAGAATTTCACGGAAGATAGGTTGTCGAATAAAATTTGAGCCTTTTTGCTCAATTCTTCCTCTTCTTCGAGCATCTTGCGCCTCCATGTTTCTTCATTCTCTACTTTCTCACGTTGGCGTTTCGAAGCTCTGTATGCAGTAGGATTAATCATTGACCCTAATGAATCCCATTCTACCTTAAAGAGGCACGTTTTTCTTCTGCTTCGTTCTCCTCTATATTGCCTTCCCCCTCTTCGTCCTCACGTTTTCGTTTTAATGTGTTGTCGGTATCCATCGCATTCTCTTTACTAGAAGCTCCTGTTTCCTCTTGCTGGCCATCGTCATCTATTACGATAACAGGTATGATCGGCGTTTTCTGATCCGTATTCATCATCTCGGGTGCAGACTCGGTCATTACTGGTTGCTGTGACACTGATGTCGCAGCAGCTGTAGGTACTGACTTGCCCTCCGCGGATGATGTCGTCTGCGAGCTGACGGGTTCTTCTGTGGATATAATATTGATATGGAGCGATTTGTTGATAAACGACACCCTTTCATAAAGGCCTCTATCGTGGAAATCTACTGATGAATTCGTACTGTCGACTGGCTCACTTCTAAAAAAAGGGTCAGTAAAATATAGTTTCCACCCACCTGTTGATTGTCAATGGCAAGTATGCTTACCTCGCGATCATATCATTATATTTCTTTAGAAGTTCTTTGATTATTATTGGCCATGCGGGTTTTTGAATATCCATAGATAATCGTTCCATCTTCTGTGTACATTCTTCTGTTTCGGGTGTATCTCTCATGTTTTCTTCCTCTGGTACTGTTATTTTCATACGCTGTCGCAAATCCTTCCCCAGAGTCCAACCTGGGAAGTGCTTCAAACCATGATCAACATAGTACTTGCACAGATTGAAGTCGCCAATAGCATACAACACCTGATAGATAAGTTTTAGCCTCAGTATTCGTTCCGTTGCAGCTGCTTACATTACATAAGCCTTCCATGCATTGCCATTGAATCGGGTTTATTCGTCCACATTTGAAAAGTGTTTCTATCTTCTTCTGCCAGTTGGTTTGGACAGCCTGGACGAATGTGGATTCGGCGTTCTGAGGTTGCGTGGCATCTGACAGAAATCCCGTTTGAAAAGCATGTCGTGCAAATCGATTGTTGCCTAACGTTTGTGAAATGCACCCTACACGATACCAGATCGAGTACTCTGTGGGATCGATTTTGAGCGCCTAAAAGGGGCCGTAGAGACACATACGAATAAATGTATAAGCAAAAAAAAAACACCATCCTCTCTACCTGAAGATAGTACTGCAATGCCTGTTTCGATACAGATGGATCTTTTGTTTCAGACGTGTCGTATTCTTCTTCCAGAATCGACGCGTAGTTTTTGAATACGAGAAAACGTAGCATGGATAACGTAGTAATATGAACGGAACGTGTTTGTAGATTCTCCTATCATTTACACATAAATTATCAGCTATCCATTGAGACACAGAGTGATCCTACTGCTTCCGTCCCGTTTTTGACAAGATCCGTGTCAATGATCTCTCCGTACTTCTCCTTTGCTTCGGACAGTCGGCCTTTCTGGTGGATCTTTAGTGTTTGCTGGTATTTTTCCACCAAACGCTCGGTCTACAACGTCGGAATGAGTCATGCAGTCATTACGTTCCTAGAAAGCTTTGGTACCAGCACTTCATTGGTGTCTCGTTGTGGGGTCGTCACCCCCTTGTTCAATGTGTGCCATCGAATCTGTAGACGATTAGGGAAAAGGTCAGATCGGTCAGGTCATCAACAGATCTATCCGAATCCTCACCATGCTGAATAGAAGGGAGAAAGGGGGAAAAGCAACGATTTCCTGCGACCCGCAGAAAGCAGTCGTCTTAAGGCAGACCGGATCACATGGCACAGAATCATCTCCACAAAAAGCTACATAGGCAAATCATGCATTGATGTTAGTAACGTATCTAACGTAGTAATTCTATTGGCAACTATGAATATAGATCTCTGTAAGATGAACGAGCCTCTAATTCCTAAATACGATGCTTACTTGTTCGGGTTTACTTCCTATCTGTATTATGGCACCGTTACCCCTTCTACTTATATATACCTTGAGTTTATGGATTTTTCATATCGATAAAACGCGCTACTACAACGACCGTTAGAAGATCATTCGAAATGGGCCACAGGAAGTCCCAATTCCGACTCATCAATGCAAACTTAATTTCAATAGAATTGTGGCTCGAACAAAGGTACCAACTTCTACAAAAAAGAAAAAACCGTCTGCAGACAAGGAATTTAGTGGGATGAACCTATGGAACAAAGAAAAGCAAGCAGAAAGCATTAACATATTGCACCAAATCAATTAGATGCTATAGCCCTTTCATTATTCCACATTGAAATAGCATCATGCCTATCTTCCAGCGAATTGACCACCTTGGGTCCGAAGGCATCGCGCAGGTTCGGACAAAAATTTCGGGCCGGCAGATTGGGCAACGTTTGCGCGGAAAGGAAATATGAGTCCCCGAAAAACGCATGCTTCTTTAGGGTCTCTTCTACCGATCTTTATTCCACTCGGAGGAGTTATTGAGCATGGTCGATTCTACTTTTGATGCACTAGCAGGTGCACCGAACCACATTGCGTCATTTTCTGCATCAACTGATGATGGTCGAGTGATCCAAGTAACGTACCGTTTTTCTTTAAACTCGTAAACCAGCTGTGGTTTCTTCTGCAGAAATAGACTCAATAACGCCACTTTGCAGACGACAGGGACAGTGGCGGACACATCAAGAGAGGCGAATGTAGCTTATCAGCTGCTCACAGACGCAACAACACTGGGCAAATTCTTACCAGAGCAAGACAAGCTTAGAAAAATCACTGGTAGATCGATCCATCAACTCTAAAAACGTTCAAAGCTCAGTTTTCTCTATTGTTAGTGACCTTTCCGACACACTATCACACGTATACCGTAGCCAACGACACAATCTATGGCATTCAGCGACGAAATGAACAGTAAATCGTTGATATCTCCGCTGCTCACATAATCGACCTGTAACATCCCCTCCGCTTTATGAACAAATGAAGCCATTTCTGTTTAAACTATCTCTCTATTTTTTTTTTGATTTCTCATCGCTCTCCCTTATGCTTTGGGTAGTTTGTTACTCAGACGTCGTGATTGCAAGAATTTCCTGGTTTGCAATGTCAGCAGCTTACCCTTCTCTTTTATTCTGTCGCCATGGTGACTCATAACTGTTTGTGATTATTTGGTGTAAAGATAGAGAGGGCGTTTAAACCCTTTGTAGTCATGATCAGCTATTCCTAGCTCTTCCACTTTGGAAAAACCAACTTCATTAAGGAGGAAGTCTTTATAATCCTCCGGTAAAAGTTTGATGCTTTCAAATATCGCTCTTGTTGTCTACGTGATATACATAGCGTTGGTGCCCTCTTTTTTCCCTTATTGTCTGCTCTTACCTCGTTCATCTTGGCTCTTCGGTGGTAGGTATCAAAGTTCTGTGGCTCCAAAACAAATGTTCCTCCGGGATTAAGAGAATCAAACACTTTTTTGAAGAATGTTTTGATTCCTTCGTCTCCGTGGTGTAACTGGATCCACTTGGTAACGCTCAATCTAGATACGGCGATGATCAATGATGGCTCCTGTGTTAAAAAAAAAAAGGGGGGGAGAAGACTTACGCGAGAATAGTGTCATACGTTATTTGGTCTTTCACGTCCATCCAGTTGCCTGCCTCGAAATGCACATTATGCGGAAATTCTGTGCTGGAGAAAGATGGAGGTGTCGACATTGGAACAAAGCCGAACATATTTGTCATGGATCGCGGGAAATAATGGAATCGCATACTCAAATCAATGGGTTCCGTTCCCTTTTCTTTCTCCTCAGGATCTTGCAAAGAGTAAGCAATACGCAGTACTGAATGGGCTTTGCCGATCAAATGCTCGTCAATATCCACGCCTTTAATGAACGAAGGTCGATACCGTTGGCCTAAATTTCAATTTCTTAGAACGCGTATCTCAACAAGCATCTGTGTACCAATGAGCACTGTGATATTGCCACTGTTGCACCCAATATCAAGGACTTTCTTGTTTTCGAACAAAGCCATGTCCAACAGATCGAGCCGGGAATCGTAGTGCTTGCCTTTGTTTCGTCGATCGCTGGTAAACCATGAGTACATGCGATCGTTGCATTCTGTAGTGGTATATTTACTCGTAATAGTTTCGGTAATTGCCGTAGGGATATTTTTCTTTCTTCTGGGAATCCAATGCAGTCGTGCTATCTACAGTGTCTTTGTCTTCCACGTCTTGTTCTTTATGCTCCGTGTCAACGATCTCTCCACTGTCATGTTTTCGTGTCTTTGGCTGTTTGTATGGACGTTCATTGTCATCAAGACGCCGTTTTGAAGAAGTGGATGCTTCGGATTCACTCATGGAGCAAGACGATGTCAGAGCAGAATTCTCAGTCACTACATGTCTTTGTCATTCCCAGTTGCGGAGCTCAACCAAATCTGTCAAAGCCTCGCTCACTCATGCGTGCGATGTTCTCCGTGCACTTTTTTTTTTTAGTTGATAATCATATCGGCGGTGTAATGCATTGAAGCATAGATTCCGTTGTTATCATGCCCCTAATGATGGGCCTTTTTGACGAATGATAATTAAAAGGTGATAGGTAAACTCGGGAGATTTTACATTTTCCCCATTTCGACGTTGCAAGGAGGTTAAAAAAAAAAAGCGTATGGGTTCTGAAACATCTCTATGATCTTTCCGTAACTCATAAATTGGATGTACAAGTTAATATGAAATTTGTTTGGAGAAAACGCCAAGTTATCTTAGACTGACGCTAAACTACAGGCGAAGTAATATAACATTCAATTAGATGATGCACATAATAGCTGTCATGCACCCCTTACTTTCAAGAAAATTGGTCGAATGTAGGTCACATTCTATTTGGCTAATGTCAAAGCCGATTTCATGTGATGGACAGTGATCGATTGGATAACTTCTTCGTACGGGTTTGTATGCAGAGTATAACATTTATGCAATACCAGCTACTTTTTACGGTAAACTCCAGGATTTACAATGACAGGAAAAGAAGAGATTTTTGAAAGCTTTCGCTTGACAACATCTTCACGTGTAGAGTACCACCATGAGGTTATGTGTCGATCATATCCTGTCTTCAAATGGTTTTTCTCCTCATGACAACATGTCAAGCGACTGAAGAACTAAAACATCATTAAACAAAGAGAGAAAAACTGGCAACACTGGTTCATGCATTGAAATCGTTCGCTTTAAAGCAAAGAAAGATACAGGATTTTAAATTGCGAACTTTAATTAGAGATAAAAAAAGGTCTTTTTTTTAAGAACAGGCTATGCTGTCAGCATATTTAAATCATGGAAAACCTAATGGATATACAATCCTTAAACTGGATAGTGTAACGCAAGTGATGATGATCATCCCTGGAAAACAAAGGGCAAGTGGGGGCGCATTTCTTCTCCATGACGATGGCTCTGGCTATAATCCTGTTAGATTTCTATCTTCTTATGTTGTGATTAGGATTGAAAAACATGACTTGCATAACCAGGTAGCTGTGCTGTTGTCACGAACATAGGCTATTTCCATGCTATCCAAGATTTTCTAGAATCGGTTTAGAAAAGTAATAATTAATGGATTATTACAATGTCATCTGTCGGGGTGATTCATCCGCTGCTGTCTGTATGAGAAACTAGAAGGGCGCAAACAGTTTACTATCATGCTGCCCGAGCACAAAAATATACCCCTCGTTTTGTTTGTCCCCTGTTGATGTGCAGCGTTCCGCACTATCTCGAAGCATTGTTGAAACCAATCGACTTTATGCAAATAGCGGATGCAGGGAAACACCGCCTTGCCTATCCTCATCCAGTTTGTTTTTCGTATTTATCTTAACATGTCGGCAGTTGTGTTGACATCAACTGGATGTATTTTATCTGGTATAAGGTAGTCGTGTCTACTCGGAAAAGGAACAGACATGACTGCTACATGGCGTTGAGCGCCATGCCATAACCCTTGAACGATGATTTTTTTTACAACCTTGAGCCCAATGGAGCTCTAAGAAATCGTTCCATTATACGCTAGCCATAAAGACTGTGCTGCGTTTATATCATAACAAGTGGATGAAACAAGTTTTGCAGATTTTAGCTGATGAACCCGTATCTATGTACTACTTGATAGTACTGTAATTATTTTTTTAAGACACATGCTCTTATTAAGTTTACAATATAGTAATATTTGTATGTATCAAAACATCTAGAGATTAAAACATGATTGTCAGTGATGACTCTTCATCAAAATCTATTTTGCATGAATCGCCATAGATGGAAATCTGAGGTGTGTGGCTGCTTTCAGTGGCGAAAGTACATCCCCAAATCATCCGCGATTACGTCAAAATTCGCTGCTGAAAAGAGAAAGAAAAGAGAGAGAGAATCAAGCAAAAATAGAAACGTGTTGTTGACAGTCCAGTGTTATAGAGAATGATGTAACTAAAAGCAAATCAAAGATCGATTATCAAGGTCTTCGGAACTTGTACTGACTATCACATTTTAGTCACTTGTGATACTCTCATCTGTAGTTAGAAAACCCTTCGATTTTATCTGTGCATAATCAGAAGAAGAGGAAGAAGAACAAGAAGAAGAAATTATTACACGAGGTCTTCCAAGTGTACAACCAATGCAGGATTTTACTTTAGCAGTGTGGTTGGTTGCACACGATGACAGCGCTATGTGATCTGCATGAACGGACCTGTTTGTCGTCGCTGCATATTTCCTGAGTTGAAGGGGAATACATGAAGTATTATTTATTTATTTATTTATTTATTTATTGCAAGTGGAAAAACGATTCTACTCGAAGTAAATGACGTTTGGATTAGAGCAGCTGAGACTTGGTCTAGTAAACAAAAACAATCAAAAGCAAAAGGCAAAAAGTGAAGAGAAAGAAAAAAAAAGGGGGGAAGGGAGGGAGAGATCACACACACACACACACACACACACACACACACACACACACACACACACACACACACACACACACACACGCACACATACACACTCACTCACTCACTCACTCACTCACTGGTTACCGGCTTGCTTTGCTCACGCGCACACATATATCTTAAGTTGTCAACATTCTCCTAAAAGTAATTATTTACTGCTGATACCCCTCTCCTTTTTTCTTTCTACTTTCTTTCTTCTCTTTATCTCTTACTTTATGTGGATAACTCGTAAATTTGCAGCATTAACCCATTCAGATCGCCATACTAAATCTCGAAAACGAGACGATAAAAAAACAGCACCAACGAGAACGTCGACGCTGACATCGGCGAGTTCCGAATTTACATCGGCACAAGACTTATCGTCGACAATCCCGCCACCAGCCACGAACGAAAACATAGCAGCGATCAATGATAGTGTAGAAGAAGAAGAAGAAGAAGAAGAAGGGAAGGCAAAGGAGACGTCTCCTATCGTTATCGTCGTTGTCGGCACTCGTCATATCGGAAAGTCAACGCTGATACGTCTCGGCTTACAAGAGTTAGATGCAAAAGAGACTCGTAAGTTTGAAGATCTATGCGCAACACAGTTCCCCGACTTATCCGACATAGATCGCGAACACCATGACACCGCTGTTACTATGGATGGTGTCACTTATAGTGTACAAGTGATTGAAATGGATGACTCTGCACTTGATGCAAGTCAAGATCCTCCTGAATTTGGAAAGGTAATGTTAAAAACGGGAAAATCATCTCATGCTCAGACATCCAACTTTTTCTCCTTTCACTTCTTTTTTTGGGGTCCTTGTTCTTTTCAGGGTTTATCAATACATGGCAGTCTCATTTGTTATGACACAACAAACCGAGATTCGATGGACTGTTTACCAGATCTGCTTAGTAAGTCTCTGTCTCTCTCTCTCTCTTTTTTTTCCTATTTAAGTTCAATCGTTTAACAACGAACTCCTACTACGTACACAGATGCCTTTGTGTCCCGTCATATCCCGTCTATGCTTGTCGGATTGAAATCCGAACTAACGCATCTACGACAAGTTGACCAACACCTGAGTGAGAAATTGGGCGATTTATTTGGAGTCGACCTATTTGAAGTCAGCGCATTTACGGATACCGGTGTGGAAAAAATGAAAGACCTTTACATGGACCTCCTCCGCCGTATCAAATTTTTTCAATCAGGGTGCAGGGCTTCGCACCAATTACGAGAAAACGATTTGAAAACGATGCAAATAGACACCAGTCAAACGTATCAAAGTTCAACCGAAGACGACTATCACTTTTCACAGCTATCCCCTGGTTTCGTATATGCACCCACCCGTACTCACCATGATGCTGATCCAATGACACGAACATGTTCGGTACCTGATGCTACTTCCAACCCACAGTCAGAGAATGGTAACGATGAAGAAGAAGAAAAAAAAGAAATCGATGATTTTACTACGGAACTTCCCGGTCAAAGCATCTATCCTAGTTCCTTTTTAGCCAGTCGTCGTCGAGGATCAAAAGACAGCAGGTGAGGCCTTTTTTCTTTTCTAACAGAAATTGCATCTTCTTCTTTATGCTAAAAAAAATTTTTTTTATTCAACGTAGTGATTCCTTCGGAAGCGGATTATCCGTGGATGACATTATTGACAGGTTGCTTACAGCAGACGCATATGGAAATGGTAACACACAAACACACACATACAAATTTTTTTCTTTTTACTAAAACTTTGCAAAAAAAAAAAAAAGATGATAATACAATACCGATATTTATTACATTTTTCCGAAAATTCATGAGACCGTTTGAACTAGTCACTATACTGATCGAAAGGTAAGGGGCGAAGTCACTTTTTTTTTTTTTTGTCGACAGAAAGTTTAATGTAAACAAAACGAAAAGATTCGAGAACGATACAACGGAACCACAGCCGACACGACAGCAAGAAAGGTAAATTTTGCATTGTATAATATGATACATCCTTGTAGAAACTTATGCTCTCTATTTTTAGGATTCGATCTATTTTATGTTTGTGGATGTCACAGTACTGGAACGATTTCCACAGTGTGCAAACGCGTAATACGCTTATTGTTTTTCTTGAAAGAATCTCAAAGAAGGAGGCTTTAAGGCCTATCCGGGATATGCTATCTCCCCTGGCAGTCCGTGAACCGCCCTTGGAGGATCCCGATGCACAGTGGGGTTTGGTTGATTCGGAGATTTATGATGAAAGTATCATCTCAAGACGTAGTGCGAAAAAAGATAGCGGCTATTCCGAATCATTTGACATCACAACCTGGTTTGGAGAAGACGAACGAAAACTCATCAACCTGCGACGGACGGCAAGCACCAGTTCGGCTTTTGGACGATCCCGTAAATCATCCATCTCATCTTCGATTAACCATATCCTTTACTCCGTGACTTCCAACATCAAGGCGGATGAAAAAAAGCCTTCCGTGGATTCGTCCCTGTGTCGGCCTGAATTTGCAGGGGGTCTGATCAATCTTGATCCTCCGATCTGTGGAGCATCCTCCTCTGCACCCGCAAGCTATGCTGCTGCTAATACCACTATTACTTCTTCTTTTGGTACGCTGTCTTCGGCCGGAGGTGCAGCCATCTTCATCAACGCTTTACGAGATAAGGATCCTTCGACTCAGAAATACACGGCGTTTATGGAAATAGCCGACAAAGCTGTAGCAGATCAACTTACCTGGATCGAGGCCGAGTTATTCCGCAAGATCAAGGTAAGAAGCAGTAATCACCAAAATAAAATACAAAAAAGAAAAGAAAGGAAGGAAAGACTCATTATTATTACTATCTTCATCCATTCTGCAGCCTCGTGAATTTGTCCGCAACATTTGGGCAACACCATCACCCTCTGCACGCGTACTCAAATCTTGGACAGACAATGCACCGTCCTCTTCTCACGCATCGACTAGTGTTGTCATGGCGTCTATATCACATTTCAACTTTATTTCAGGCTGGGTAGCTACCATGATTGTTACACAGCCTAAACTTAACAAACGAGCGGCTGTGCTTGAAAAATACCTGAACATTGCTGTTGTAAGTGTTTTTTTTTTGTTTTTGGTGTTGTCAAAGCATCAGCGAAACCCAAAAAAGAAAAAGGGGAAAAAAAAAGAAAGTTAACTGGAAATGTTTAGGAACTACGGAACCATAACAATTACAATACACTGATGGCTGTGTTGGCGGGCATCAATAGTGCAGCTGTGCTCCGGCTAAAACAGACGCATGAACTAGTGTCAGAAAAAAAAGTGTATAAACAGCTTCAAAGTCTGGAACGACTTATGAGTTCAGACAGGTAAAAGAAAGGATGATCAGAAAAGAAAAGAAGTAACGAACACAAACCCCATGATATATAGGTCATTTAGTTCCTATCGACTTGCACTCAAGCAATCAGAGGCGCCGGGAATTCCATATCTGTAAGTGGATGGTTACACGTAAAAGTTTTGTTCGTGAGCTTAGACGATCTCTCTCCCTTTCTCTCTATTAGTGGTATTCACAATCAGGACCTGGTTTCGATGGCAGAAGCCAATAAAGACTTCAAAGCAGATGGAACGATTCATTGGGAGAAATTTCGATTAATGGGACAAAGTATCATGGCAATGATGCGATTCCAATACCCAACATATACCATTCAACCGGATACTGAAATTTTAGGGTTGATAGCTGAGGGTGAAGTATTAACGGAGGATGTGAGTAACCTAACAACATCAAGTGATACATCAGCTAACTAACAAACAAAACAATAGGAACGTTATCAACGTTCGATTGCAATCGAGCCTCGGATAAAAACATCTAACAGTACTAGTCGATTACGTGATCTTTGGATGAGAGTTTAAAAAAGAAAAGAAGAGAAATAAAAAAAAATACTACTAATAATAATAATCATCTTTTTTTTTTCGGAAGAAGAAAAAATCGTCTAACAAAAAAAAAAAAATACAAAGAATTGAGTGAAAATGAGTTGCATATTCTTCTTTTTCCCACTAAATTTCCCACCCATGGATTTATGTGTTTTACAGCATACTGAACAACAACATTACTCCACTGATGCAAACCATCACCATCATGACAAAGACAATACCACTACCATTCACTCTCATCTACCTCCAACGCCTCCCCCTGACAGCATATCACCTATAAACAATATGGACTCTCGTGGTGCACGTTGTGCCTCAACTTCTCTTGCGGATCTTATTCCTGCTGCAACCGCTGCTTTAAAAGCCTCTCGTAAACAAGAAGAATTAACTCTTAATACTGCCTTTGCTCGTGCACTGGCAAAAGTAAGAGTACAAGTTCAAACTCGTAGACTAAAAGAAAAATACTTGGCTCATGAATGGATTCGTTTGGCCTTGGGTTTACCCGTAGACGAAAGTAAAATTAACACAACTATACGAGATGATCCTCCTCCAGCAATCAAGAGATTAGACGGAAGAACGGGTGAGATTGCTACGTGGTACGAGTGGAGATTTAACAAAGTCAATTTCACATTGGAAGAAATCGAAACCAAAGTGGACCGATTACGGCAAAAAAAATTGCAACATGTCTAAAAATTGGATAACCCCCACTTTCCCTTTCCTCCTTCTTCACAATTACAATCTCATATATCAAAAACACGCACACACATACTCTCTCTCTCTCTCTCTCTCTCTCTTTTCATCAGGCTTAGATTGCCTCTATTGTAAAATTCGCATTGTTTCTGTTTTTTCTCTCTTTCTCTCTTTTTCTTATTTGATTTGTAAAGAATCCCTTGTTTTCTTAGTATTTGTATTTCGTGGAGTAATCCTTCAATGACACTACTAAACCACGGCCCTTTCTTGCGCCACGATACACAATCTATCAATGAACTTGTGTGAGTGTCCCTTTGGTTAAAATCAAAATCTTTTTTTTACCTCAATGAGATCAATCATTTCCTGCTTGTCATCCAATGCCCAGTTAATCTTGTTATTATTACCAGTTCCCAAATCAACCATAATATGCTTGTTACGGAAAAAGAACATCACCGTGCACGGATCGTATAATTCATACATCTATTATGGTATTTTTAAGTTTGTTCCCATTTCTTCTTTTGTTTTTTCTCAGTTTTACCTTGTTAAAATCAGGGACTTCCGTAATGTCTACTAAATAAATAACCGCAAAATTCTTGACCTTTTCCGCAATACTGTAAAGCACTTCATCCATCTTCATACACGTTGGATCCCAGTCATGGCCAAAACGAATCACCACAACTCTGTCTTCCTCCGAGAGAATAGCTTGATCCACTTGCCATCCTATACACAACCAATGCTTCATGAGTTTGCCCTATACCACATTGCTTTGGAAACCTTACCGTTCGTCAAATGAGGCAAGAAATACTAATAATCTTGGTGAGAATGGCATATACGTTTTTTTTTTTTTTTTTTTTTTACATGAACCACTTACCGACTACAAACGAAAAAGAAGTAGGATACCAAAAAAAAAAGAAAGGAACTCTGTCAGTGTATGATGCGTTCATTGCGTTTTAGTTTCTTTATATCATTTCAATTTACCATCGCTGTTGGTTAACCTGAGACGCAGTAGTTAATCAAAGTAGTGAACCGCAGTTTGATGGGGGCATATGTGCGGGTATGTGACTGTGAACAAAAACGGCAATGCTCTGAGATGCTCTCTGCGTGAATTGCAATCGGATTGGAGTCAACTATCAGAATAGACTTTTTCTTGTTTTCTCTTTTCTAGCCTATCGCAATGCTCTTCCGAGGAAGACCTCACTTTAGTATGAAGAATTATTAAAAGGTCAAGTCGGGTTATCGGACCATGTAGAAACCTCGATTATCCTGTTTGCCGAAGCTTGGGAAAGAGTCCCGCTTTTCGAACTGATCGTCTGCTGCGTAGCAAAACAAGACGAAGCCGAGTTACTTCAGAAGATTCGGGTGATCCTCTACGAGCTGGATTGGCTCCATGAACTGGACGAATTTCCTATTGTTTCTGTACGAGATTGCAAAGTTTCGCTGTACGAGATCCACTGTGATGCGCTTGAAATCATGCGTAACAATAATTTCCAAGGTAACACCGTGCCCGACAAGACCATTATTCCACTGCGAGCCGAATCAAATCTGGAGCGATTTTTTGACGGCAGAGTGTGGCATGACGCAGTTGGGAGGGACGGCTATTCAATCGTGCTCCCTATCCTGGGATGTTCGGCCATACATCTGTTCGAGTTGATCATTTACTCCTGGCATGAAAAAGATGAAAAGGAGATCCTCGACAAATTGAAGTACACACAGTATGAAATGGATTGGAAAGAGGAAAATAAAAAAAAAGAAGAAAAAGGAGAAGACGATAATGCCGTCTCTAAGAAGGACTCTAGTGGAGACAACAGCATGGAAGAAGAAAAGAACGATCGACGAAAAACCGATAATCATGGTGCCGATTTCGACTTTGACGATAATGAAGTGCTGTATCATACCATTCAGGCAGGACAAAGCAGGGTGCAGGTGTACAAGCTGTACACCAAAGAGGATGGAATAGACCCATTCAATATAATTTGTCACCGAATCGATCGTGCTCTACCGTAATGAACAGGATTTTGTGATAAAATCTGTCTTCAAGCCAAATTATATGCATCGAATCTGACTGGCTAGCTACGAGAATTTGAGAAAGATATAATAAAAATGAACGTGAAAGCGAAATGAGAAATTGAGAAACGGAAATGAGAAAAGTACCAAATAGGGATCAACAACCAAGGTGAAGGATGACGACGAAGATATGAAATCATGGTGGCGACTGTGGTTCGGTTCGGTTGAAAATCGACGGTTGCTAACCAGAAATGACATAGAAATGGCATGTACATTTCGAGATGCACCAATTCTCGTGCGCCACACTTTGAACATATTGGTGATGTACAATATTCATCAACTAGATGGCCCTTGTCTCTGCTTTTGGCTCATACGAATTCCGCCAATGCAACACTTTGAACATATGCGATACAGACATAGATGAACTTGCTCAACTGAATAAAGACTTTGTTTCTCGCAACATGACAATTCAAACCTACATTTATGCCTCGAACACGCTCATGCACATACTCATAGAGAGATATGCATATATCGTCATACAAAGATCAGTATGAAGCTCTCAGATGGTTTGCTTCAAACGAATAGACTATTCACAGAAGACTACAAGAAAAAGAGGGTGTAAGAAGGGAGAAAGCTTATTAGGAAGAGAAACTGGGTCTCGGTAGTAGTCCGGGATATGGACGAAGGCGAGGAATACCTCATTCAAAGGCGTTTCCACGGTGGTCTCTGCAGACGTAAATCCGCTCGCGCCATAGAAGTCCAAACATGCTAGCGCTTTACAAGCGCGATTCACAGTTTTTGCTGGCCAACCAAAGTGATTCAGTACGTGCAAGATCTGGCATCTCTTTGATAGTGATATTTGAAACACCGCCACTTAAAAAACACGTACTTGTTGTAGTTACCAGTGAAGTAACTGCAAGTGCAGGAAAACAAATATTGGGAGCATTAGCCTATGACTATCGTTAGAACGCTTACTGGTCTTAAAGGCTTTGTCTACTCTGTTAGATGCTTCGGTAAAGTTGATGTAACAAAAAGCGAACCGCAGTCATCTAAAAAGTAGCTCAAACTTACTTCAAAAATCAACGTCTGCGTGTCTGTTTAGGTAGATAACGCTCTAGAACATTAAGATGAAAGCACTGGGGATCTGTTTGACATGAAACCGGATAAATATTTGACCTCGTGAGTTTTGCAAAACGCGTATGAAATCGTATGCGAGGGTCCCCCCCGCCACTGGTGCTCTGTTGGTTACACAGATCCTCTGATAACAGTCATTCATCTCTCAAGGACCCAACAAATGAAAATAAATATATAAAGCCATTTCCCACCATCCCTGTCAGTTTTTCTTCATCCTTTCTTTTTCTTCTGCTTTTTATTCTTTACCATGTCGACTGATAAGATTACCTGCTTGTTGAACTGGCACGCCACTCCCTATCATCTCCCTCTCTTTCTGGCGGAGAAGCTCAACTACTTCGCTGAGGAAGGTATCAAGGTGGCTATTCTGGAGCCAAACAACCCTTCGGATGTGACAGAAATCATCGGTTCGGGTAAGGTGGACCTCGGTTACAAGGCTATGATCCACACGATTGCCGGCAAGGCCAGAGGCTTCCCCATCAAATCCCTCGGAACATTGTTGGATGAGCCCTTTACTGGTGTTGTCTATTTGAAATCCAAGAGTGGTATCACCACCGACTTTGAGAGCTTGCGTGGCAAGCGTATTGGCTATGTTGGTGAATTTGGCAAGATTCAATTGGATGAATTGACGCGTCAGTACGGCATGACTCCCCAAGATTATACTGCTGTACGCGTGGGAATGAATGTTACCGGCGCTATCATTCGTGGTGAGATCGATGCTGGTATTGGTCTTGAAAACGTTCAAATGGTTGAACTTGAGGAATGGTCGGTGCAACAAGGACGCTCCCGGGATGACGTCCAAATGTTGCGCATTGATGAGTTGGCTCATTTGGGTTGCTGCTGCTTCTGTTCGGTAAGAATCAAGATTGGGAGAAGAATAAGAAGAAGAAAACTAGGAGATGTTCATTATTCTTTGGCTTAGATCCTGTACATTGGTAACGAGCAGTTCATTGAGAAGAACCCCGAAAAAGTCAAGGCGTTCATGAAGGCTGTGAAACGTGGCACTGATTATATGTTTGCTGATCCTGCAAAGGCATATGAACTCTTTGTTGAGATGAAGCCACACATGAACAGTGAAGTGAACCGCAAGATTTTCCAGAGATCTTTCCGCTACATGTCGCGCGACTTGAAGAACGTGCAGCGTGACTGGAACAAGGTGACCAACTACTGCAAGCGTCTGGAGATCGTGGATGATTCGTTTGTGCAGAATCAAACCAACGAGTTCTTGACCTGGCCCTTGCAACCCGAGTCGCCTCCTGGATTTGTCAACCCTACCGTTGACACAGGCGTCTTGGCTTGCTGTGCCGGTTCTTGCCGGGCAGTGAAGGCCTGAGTGTGAGGTAATTTTCTAGATTGGTTGATCGTGAACTGACGAGGAATCTTTCCTATTTCCCATTCTCTGTTCTTTTTTCATATGGATAGATTATGGTCACGGCTAGGGGTGCCCGAGTTTGCCCTAAAAAGCATTCCGTGAGGCTGAGATTATACTCTCACTACCTGATCAGGATAATTCCTGCGAAGGGAAGCCGTTGACCCATCAATTTAGTCATAGTTTTTCAGTTGAATAAATTTATTGATTTAAAAAAATCTGTATCTCTGTCTACCTACGTGCTGGATAAACCTAACATGGAAGGACGCCCTATTTCATGGACAATGCTCCAATACATATCCCCTAGCAACTAGTATTGAGGTAACAGAACTCCATAGGTTATAAATGGTTGTACCTGCATCCCGATACTCCGTTTTTAAAACCGAGAGTCGGAAGTGTGGAAAGGTGACAACAGAGCCGGTTTTCGCTTCTTAATCTCAACGGCGGGAGCCCCAAGCAATGACCTCTTACGACTGCAAATGCAGTGTAGTCTGGCTCTAGAACGGTATGGAGCAATCCAAAAAGCTGTTTTGGATGCGTCTTACGCTTAAACGGGAGCGCGTTCATGACCTTTTCTTTTTTCATGTTTCTTCGGTCGCCCTGATCCATCATCGATCTCAAGAGTGCTAGCTTCTTCTTCCTCTTGGTCGAATGTATCCGTAGCAGTTTTCTTCAAAGTGTCCAGCTGGCGCAACAGCACACCATTCCCATCCTCGTGTAGATTCCAAGAGTTCAGTTTCGCACATATGGCGATGTCAGACGGACATTGACTGTTCTCGAGATATTGATCACTTAGGATGAGGGATAGAAGCGTAGACACAAACGACTCTCAGCAGATGGTTCGTACAAAGTAGGAGCAGAATCCAGTTGTCATTCACTTAGCTTTCACACACTGTGCTTCTGCAGCCACGTATATATGTTTTAAACAATCTTTTTATTCAGTTACGCAACATGTAGCGCAATTTACTGGGCGGTCAAGATATCGGAGTCACCAGCATCGGTGATGGAGAGAACGCTGGTGCGGAAAAGCTTACCGCAAGCGGTACCAAGGTCAATGTTGTCTAACAAAAACAACTTAGTATCTTCCAATCCGTCATCCTTTATATTCTACTTACTGCCATTGTAGTGGTGGACACCGGTCTTGGACAACATAGCGTAGTACTCAATCTCGGACTTGCGGAGAGGGGGGCAGTTACCAGCAATGATGACCAACTTGGCTAAAAACAAAGACAAAGGATCAATCGGTTGTTTTTAGGGGGACGATCTCTGCCCAGAATGGGACAGAACGACTACATCGTTTCTCTTCACTGGGCTCCTGTCCCCCGAAGCGTAGTCGTTAAAAAGAAAAAAGCACATGAGTGATACATACCCTTTCCCTGACGAAGAGTCTTCAAGGTGGTCTTGTAGCCGAGGGTGTACTTGCCAGACTTGGTGACAAGCTGGAGACGGGAGTTGATGGACTCGGCGGACTTCTTGGTCTTCTTAGCAACGGGGGCCATTTCTTTTGTTATAAAAACGCGTGTCAATCTTCCATTTCATTGCAACAAGATCTGAGCAAAACGTACCAAGTGGAGTCAAATACGAAAGAGGAGGAATCACCACGAAGCCCGATAGCTGAAAATTTTTTTTTGCTTTCCCTTTGCTTCTCGGGCCGGAATTCGATGTGACATGATTACAAGCCACTTATCCGGAGTGGAAGCCTCTTTCAGGGCAACCCCCCTGTTCTCTGGCGTGCACATACCCTTTTACTCTGCATTCAATATGAACCGTTGTCTGTTTAGCATGCGGCTTCCAAGCCGCGCCATGCAGCGCTGCTACACAACTGCAGTAAAGCCCAATGTCAAATTGCTTGCCCAATTGAGAAAAGAGACCGAAATTTCCATGTCCAAAGCAAAGGAGGCACTAATCAAGAGCAATAACGACTACGAAAAAGCGCTCGCATGGCTTGCTGAAGACGCTCAGGTTTCCGGTGCAAAGAAGGCTCAGAAAGTCGCAGGACGCAAGGCTGGAGAAGGTCTTATCACGATTGCTTCCGTACAAAGCCGAAGCACGATTATTGAGGTATCTGCACTCACCTAACCGATTTGGCATAAAAAGACTGAGAAAAAAAACACGAGTACAGTTGAATTGTGAGACCGACTTTGTATCGCGCAACGATATTTTCAAGAACCTTGCTTCTCGTATCGCCGCCACATCATTACTGTTGCATGACGCACCATCCACTGTCCGACCTAAAATTGAGACGGTCCCTCAAGACAGTCTGTTGCAAGCACCTTTAATGCCTCTCCCTGACGAAGCTAACACCGATCTCACTAAAACCGTCCAGGAAACAATTGTGGAAACGATCGGAAAGATTGGTGAGAATATCACACTGCGACGTGCAGCTGCCGTACAGGGAGGTATCTCTGGAGTGTATGTCCATGGCGGTGACGGTACGGCGGGTAAGATGGGAGGTGTGGCAGTGTTGATGCCCCGTGGCGTTGCCGCAACGGAGCTGGAGGAGGCTGGTGCTGCTGCATTGGCCAAGGCTGCTCGCCAAATTGCCCGTCAGGTTGTCGGTTTCAGTCCTACCTACCTCACCTCAGAAGAAGTTCCCAAAGAGACACTCGAACAGCAATCCGATGTCAATGAATACATTTCCAGTGCTGTGTTGACCAAGCAACCTTTCCTTTTGAAGCCAGATCAGACGGTTGCCGAGTATGTGGATCAAGCAGCACGTGACGCAGGAATCAAGGATGGTGCTGAAGTCGTCGATTTTGTCCGTTTCCAAGTCGGTGAAAACATTGAACAATAGAACGTGTCGACAGAGACACGATAAACTCTTTTATAATAGATCGCCATTGAAATCTTGTCATACAAAAAGAAATAAAAAAAATCTGATAATACTCATTACACTTAAAAAAGGTAATTCCAGAGATGAAGTGTTAATGGAAAACGGACAGCATTTCTGATATATACTATGTAACAAGTCCAAGGTTATAGTTGATATGACAGATTTGTATGTCGCACGAAGGTACGGTGTGTAACACCAGGACTCATGCTGCGACCTTCTCCGGCAGCGCATAACGGCAAGAAAGAACAGCAGATCTTTTTTTGTTTTCTCTTTTTCTTTTGAAAGACGTACTGCATCCACGATAGCTTTTGTAGTGACCGATATCTCTCTGTACAATCAATGCCATTGTACAGGTTAAAAAGAAAAAGAATAGAATGCATTTACAAGACATCGTACGGATTCGAAATTAGAAACTGTATTGCAAAGGTTAGTTTAGTAGTAACTAGTATCGTCATATATGCACAATGCAAAAAAAAAAAAATGCTTAATCTATGGCTTCACGTTTTTGATGCAGTCTTGGATCGTAGCTTGATTGGATCATTTCAGGATCTCCACTGATCTTTGCATATTGTGCTGTTCCTAACGACTTGTAATAATTCGTGATTACTACTGCAAAGTAAACCTAAATAAATTAAATCTGTTTAGTGAATTCATGATGATAAAGCATAATTCATTATTACATGAATTAAACGCAGGAAGGTGAGCAGAGCGATGCTGACAATGCTTTCCATTCGGAACATCTCGTCATGTTCTTGTTGCTTCAAATTGTCATTGGCCAATTCGGGCAAACTGTGGTCAGTGTACACAAACCACTTCACAGCGAACAAAATAGTGGTGGCAATACAAATTAGACAGTCAATCCAAAAATAGATGGTGTACCACCGGATGACCCGAAGACTTTCCTACTTGTCACGTTCCTTAGTACATCGTCTCCGAGAAAATAATCCGGGAAAGTGATAAAACGTACCGTATGGAGACCATACAGACCGTAGGCAAAGATGAGTGTCGAAAGAAGAGAATACAGGTAAACGGAAAATGCAGCCGGATCGCTAAAATCGAATGATATGATGCCATAAAACCCTGATAATTTGTTAAGCTAAGCAAAGCGTAGTCAGCGTCCGCAAGCGAGAAACGATCGACTTATTTACAATGCCGATGATGGTGATAATAATAGCGCCTGCAATTAGAAAATAGATGTAATTCGTTCAGTAACAACATAGGTGAAGCTAATGCGTACCAGTCCGCAAAGGAATGAAACCGCAGCAATGCCGTGTCATGAGGAACAGATGGAATGAAAAGAAGGCTCACAAAGAGCTTCTGTTGCACCCTTTCCGCGTTCATTTTCCCGCTGAGATTAAAAAAGACACGAGTGTAACGGTCACAGCACGAACACCTTTTCCGGCGGTTCTGTATACGGTACAGATTGTCCCGGTTTGACGTTGGAATACTTATAAAGAAAAATTGATAAGACATAGTACAACAAAGGGGAAAACGGCAGATATAATTGGGACAAATAAGCGCATCAAAGTGGGAAGAAATCATACGCAACGGGAGGGGTGAGTAAATCTTGTTCAACACTGACCAACCCGCCGAGTATGAGATAGATCCATACGTCTTCTACCTAACTGCGGTAAAAGGGAGATACCAGACAACTTTTTCATGTCGTCTGGATTGCGCTCCTTAATATGTTTGAATCTGAGTTAATATGTGTCGAGAAAAGATTAAAAAAAAGTCGTCTCTATGTTAAATGGAAAAGACCTTACTGGATATTTAGTCCACGAAGGGAGATCAGGAGATGGAGATAGTGGGACGAGGCAATGATAGTAACGGAATTGACTGGTAATTTATAGCAAAAGAAAGCGGCAGCAATTCTGCAAAAATTTCATAGAAGACTTTATCCGCTGAGGGAAGCAACGTTCTTCGTCAAGGAGCGGAAACGGGTGAACGTGATAATAGACATAGCTGGCCCCAGATCACTTCTGCCTCGCGTTCCTAGGCTTGCCCAAAGTTCCCTGAAAATTGAAGTTATCATTGGGTGATTGTAGAAGATAGGAGTGTCGTGAGCATTGCGATATATTAAAGACTGAGTATGGTCCATCTTTGTCTTTGTGATCGACGAAACAGGGCGCTTTTCGATTTTAGAAAAAAGACTCTGCAGTTCATACGCAGCGCCATGGTAACAGACAGACTTTTGTTGCACGATCTTCACTCACAGTTGAAGAATCACGAACGTAGCAGAACCAATAGTCATAATCAAATACACAGTCGAGACCATTTTACTTTGATTACATGATGTTTGGGAATCACTACGCGCATTAAAAGTTGACGACCTCGCGCACCAAAAGTTCGGGTCATTTTTCATATAGCGTTATCCAATCATTGTTTACACCCTTGCTAGCTTTTAGTGTGTGAGCTGACCGTGTGTCTCCTATTAACTGTCAGTGCGCAAGCTCAGTTGTACACCCCAGTTGAGCTTTAGTACGCGAAGTCATGCATACATTTCATTTCAACTGTTGGTGCGCAAATGTGACCACACAATTCATTTCAGGTTTAAGTACATATAGTGGCTGACATCGATGGTTCTACAAAAAGAATTGCACAAATAACGTGCATCGTCTACCGTGTCCCTTGTTACTGCGTTTTCTATTTCTCCAGCTTTCAACGACTGCACTTCGATTCATGGATACAATCCTCGATAAAAAGTACACAAGCGCGCTGAGCTCTATAATGCAATCCGTGGCTATGACGATAATTACTACAGCGATAATGCCACCTTCTGTCCTATAATCCGTATACACAGGCGGATTCAATGAAATGGATCTTTGTTCAGCGGTTTTCTCCTTCTCATGTAACTTCTCGCACAGTTGATAAGAAAGGAAGAGCGTGAAAGGAGGTTACAAATCGAATAGCATAATTCAAGAAAGAGGAAAAAAAAATTTGCGGGAAACAAGATGCTTTTTTTTTAGAAAAGAAAAAATCATCATCAACTACCTCAATTAATTGTTCAACCTTGCTTCTTATAAATCAAAAAGCGTCCATTGCGCAGATCTATCTCCTTGCTCTGCGGCTTTCTGGTACCATTTCATTGCTTCGTCGATGTCTTTCTTGTCCCATCTGTAAATATGCCCAAGTTGCACTCGCGCATAGTCATCTCCTTGATATGCCCATTTTTCATACACTTCAATTAATTTGTCGATGTCTTTCCTTTCGCATCTGTAAACATTCCCAAGTTCCATTTGTGCATCTTCGTTTCCTTGATCTGCCGCTTTCTGGTACCATTCAATTGCTTTCTCGATATCTCTCTCTGCGTTTGTAGATAGATCCAAGTTGATGTTGTGCACATTCATTTCCTTGATCTGCCGCTTTTTGGTACCATTCAATTGCTTTGTCGATGTCATACTTGTCCCATCTGTAAATATGCGCAAGTTGGATTTGCGCATGTTCATCTCCTTGATCTGCAGCTCTTTGGTACCATTCAATTGCTTCGTCGAGGTCTTCCTTTTCATATCTACAGATATCTCCAAGAATGGATTGCGAAAATTGACTCCCATTATCCGCCAATTTTCGGAATGTTTCAATTAGTGTATTAGACGTCCCACGTCCCAGGATAGTACCCAAATTTAGGTTTGAATCGCCCCGAGACCTCTTTCTTTGATTGACTGCGCATGTGTACAGATTGACGTCTTGCCGATCTCTGCGCAAATTGGCTTCATGGCTGGGGATATCGTGCGGATCTTTTTGTGTCTCTCTATGACTTTCCAATATTTGTGGTTTGTGATTGCGTTTGTAACGTTCTCCGCTACGTGTTTGCTGGATTGCATGTTTTCTAATGCATACTCGTTTCCCCCTTGTATCTTTGAATTCTCTTCCTTACAAGCGAGTAATCCACCTAAATGGGCAGACAGTTAACATCAGCTATATCTGGGAAACCGAGTACCAAGTAAAATTTTTGATGGGTAGTAATAACCGAATCGTCCAAACACAGTTTGAAGTGCTTCATACTTCTTCCTGTTGGTGTCTTCCTTCAACGCATTTTGTATAGCTTGCTTGAAGTGAGTAGTTGCCTGGAGATTTTTGGAAGACAGATGAACCTGATGCGACATCACTGTTTAGCTATACCATTCTGAGGAAACTCGTGTGGTTCCTTACTTCTCCCTGTGAAACAAAAGAAATGGCGTATTCCACTGTGTCGCTTACAGAAGCTTTCTGGTTCTTTTTACGTGCATAGAAACTAGCTTTAGCAGCAACATCATAAGCAGACGCTTTACATGACAACTTGGAAAAGCTATCATCCTGCAACGCGCCCATAAAGTTATCTGCCTCAATGGTCTTCGTGTACGTCTGTTCTACGAATGGCTTTTCGCAAGAATATTCATGAACCAGTTTCAAAACGTTATCCTTACCTTCTCCAATTTCTATTGCAGAGTGCTCGGCAATGTATCCATCTAAATGGAGACCTCGCGTGCATCGGGTGACAAGGTCATACGTCAAAAACTGACTAAGCTGTTGAGGATGTCCGATAACCGCATATAACGGGAAATGTGCCTTTCTTGTTTACATTAAACGATAACTCCTCTTTGTCGCCGTAGGAACTCATTGAAATTAAAGAAAGAGATGCTGCAATGTCTGTCACCCTTTGTTAGCCTAATCGTTCGGAACTGCTCCGTCTGAATCTCGTAAGGTTCATGCTTCCCAACATCAGCCGACAAAGGCAAGGTTTCATCGGCGCAAATACAATTTGTTTTTGGCATACCCAACGGCTGTGCACTGCAAAGGAAAGAAGTTTGTTGGACTTCGTGTGACTTTGACTTACCCCGATACAATGCAGACAAGTTGACCCCAAGTCTAAGGCATCACTTCAAAACTTTTTAGTTTCTCGGAGGACAGTCGTGTCTCTCGGAACGTGCGAAAGTTGAGTGAATGTTGTGTGTCCACGCATCACACCTCATCTCTTTCAAAAGATCCTTTCTAAATAAAACCAGCGCGGCCCCTCTAGAAACGCTTGTGCTACCGTATAGCATGGATCATTGCAATCAACCGTGTTTTTTATAGCATGGCGGCCGCTCGGACATTGCATATTTATTCGTTATCTTTCGAACCGGAAAACGATTTCATACAGTATTTACAAAATTTCTGCACATCCGCCCTCGTATATGAAGAAAAGAGAGATTATTTCCCACCAAAAGGTTCTTCAATGAATTCCCTAAAGATTGCATGGCAAGATTTTGAGAGTTGCCTCAGAATAAAGAAGTTGATTCATTTCAAAGTTGGACCATGTTGATAGGGGCATCTCGTAGTTGAGAAATAGCGAAGTAATAAAAACGCGGATACTATATATGGTACAGTAGTGTAACCCCAGAATGATCGTTTTCACCTTATTATGCCTCGTATCAGAAACAAGGAAAAAGCTCGCTTATTAAGGTTATCGGTATCGAGCAGCTGCTCTTCCAACCAGTCTTCAGTGGATGATGTGGGCGACGATGAGTCTCTCGAGCGCATAATGGTTACAGCGTTTAACATGTTTCAACCATGCCTTTACTTCTTTTTTGTTCTCTCTCTCTGTGTTGGCAATGACGGTTGCTTCGAGCATGCCACAACTAACTTCAAACGCTCAATGTACTTTAATGAAGTCAGCACAAGTTCGCAGTTTTTCTACAACGCCAATTCAAGTCCCTGACAAGAGTCCCGTGCATGCGAATGCTAAGGACTCGGCGTTGTTTGAATTGTACGCTACACAAGTGCCTTGAAGTCAACTGATACGTATTCTTGGACCTTTTGTTGGAAGTGTGTTACGCTATCCAAATGAGTGTGATGTCTTGGAACGGACTTTGATGTATTAAAGCGGCCAGAGCCAGCCTGGGTTATGAAATTGGATATGTTTCGGTCTACCGGTTTCTTTTTACAGTGTCACTTTGGTAAGCCGCTGGGGATTATAAGGCCAGCATTCCATTAATGGGGGCGGTACAGACTCCATGCTTGCATTTGCAGCATTCAATTACAAGGTTGGTATAAGAAAACTGATATTCCAAACAAAGAGAAAAAATGGCACCACCGATTCATACTTTGTTAAGAGATTCTTCCCACGTCGTTGCTGGTCGCGTGCTGCGTACCCGCGATCTCCCATTCCGACAACTTGGCACAGGATGGAATAGGAACATTTGCCACCAGTCTCGACCGTGACCTAGGCGTGCCTTGTTATCACGCTGAGCGTAGTACACCTATTTACGTTTTGTCTAGTACCTGCCGCGCGAATTTGGACCTTTACCATGCTTGGTTAAGCTTCACTATTTGATTAACCTAATCCTGCCCTGATTTCTCAAACCAGCAAGGGCTAATGCAGGTATGACAGTACAGGGTGTCTTTTGCAAACGTCGTTTTCGGCGTCTTGTGGCGAACTGCGCTGGTCCATATCAAAATTATGTCATCCGTATGTTAGATGACCAACATTCACTTGTCCCATTGTACTTCGTCCCCGCAAAAAAAGAAAATGGCCATGCATTGAACCCATTCACTCAATCAACGCCAAATAATATATTTTAAAGGTTTTGCTAATTGTAATACACGTTTCTTTTTCTTTTTCTTTTTTTTTTTTTTTTTTGCATAACTTATTCAAGTAAAAGGATGTTCTTATGATCAAACAGCATCGTGACGCACAGGTCTTTGGAAAGATTCCTGGACAGGCATAAGTCGCTGTCGAAAACCATAGACTTGAGAAGCGATATTGGGACTATCTATAAGAGGATCTCTGTTTCCCGACCTGACGATCGATTGTGCACGGAACTTGCCAAATCCTTCAAGTGCTTCGTATTCGTCTGGCGTAATATCAACCGTACTCTCTGGCTGACTCTCTGTCATTGTATGGTTTTGATGGTGTTTTTCAGTCGCCTCCTCTCCATGATTTTCTTCCCTATGTCCCGCCTCTTCTTCCTGCTTAACATGCGCATCATTTAATGACCACCGTGAAAATAATGCACACTCTTTTCGCTCCTTTTCCGGGACGACTTCTTCTCCATCTTCTTCATCATCCTCTTTCATTTGTTTTTCTTGCTCTACCAAACATTGATCTCCGAGTGTAATTGCTTGGAGATGTTCAATAGGGACTTGCAGGTCTGCTGCGGATAATCGACGTCGAAAATTCCCCTCATGTCTTGAGGTTTCCTTTTGCGATGTCGTTGAGGATGACGAGTACGATGCGGCAGAGTCTGTTGTCGATACAGACGAGCGACGATGATCAGCGTACGAAGAAGGAGGTGCATTGGATACCCGCCAAGGTGGTATGGAATGGCCACCAAATACGTCTGGAAATGGCCAACGGTTTTGTGTCTGCTGAATTGGCGTCATATCCAGTGAATGGTCGGTTGGGTGACGAAGTCTAGGTAACGGTGCCATTGGTGGAGAGCCAGGGGGGTAGTAACCTAGGGGCCAGGACGTCCGGACCCGACTACTTGTTGCCGGATATGGTGCGAGTGAATGGTAAGAGGAAGAAGGAGGGACGCCTTGATGCAATGGATACGCATCTGTTTCTTCTGACAAGGGTGTAATTGGCAGTGATGGCGGTGGATGTTGATAGTAAGCGCCGCTGCTTGAGAAGGAAGCGCGCCGAGTGGGTAAAGGTAACGTGCGACTTTGTATCATCGAGGTTGGAGGATAATAGGAAGAAGAAGTTGAAGAGGACGACGACGGACTCGATGACGCTGTGGCCTCCTTTGTAGATTTTGATAACGATGACATGCTGTGTCTGCGCTCGGACCCGGCAGTGGATGATTTTCTACTGGAAGTGGAACCCTTTTTTTTGTGGCGATTATGTGTCTGAGTATGTTGCATCATGTTGTCGAAGCGGCTAAACATTCGATCACACCCAGGCACCACACATTTGAATGGTTTCTAAATTACACAGGAAAAAAATGAGGTTTTTGTTTCTTCAACTCATTCTCCCTATGCTGTCATTTTACCTCACCGGTATGTTTACGAGCATGTCGAGCTAAATGCTCACTTCGGGTGAATACCATATTACAATCACCATAACCTGTGCAGCGAAATAACTTTGGTTCCGAACGACGTCCACTGGATCTTCTTTTTTGAGGCATTGCAGAGAGAAAAAGAGAAAAAAAAAAAAGAAAGATGAATGATTACAAAAAGTTTTAAAAACAGAAAAGAAAAAAAGAAAGAAGTAAAAAAAAAAAAAGTGAGAATATCCGGTGAAAAGTATAAAGTACCCCAGCGTTGGAACAAAGAAAAAAAAAATGAGACACCCGTTATGCGATAGTCAGGGCAAAAATGAGACATGACACCCATCCCGCATAATATGTCTTACTCAGACACTTTTTTTGTCAAGTGTCTTCTCTTGTTCAATCTTCTCTTTGTCGACCATGTGTCATCTTGTCATAGTTACACTATGGTAACGTCCCTGTTGTTAAGATCTACATTTCGTTAGGTTATTTTCTGGCCACGCATTTCCAAAGGTGTTTGTCCAATTAATGGCCGAGACCTGAGACAGAAACTTGTTCCTAACCACTCAATTCAATTTCAGAGGCAAGGTTCCAGGCACATGCCAGGGTTGATTCACCTTTGTTTCATCTCCGATAGCTTGTCATATGTGAATATGCGTGGATGAGTGCATGGTTACATGTGTCTATGGAAAACATATGACACCATAGAAATAAAGGACAAATATCATTTTATTTATCAGTGGCGACTTTTATTTTTTTTTATTTTTTTTATTTGGTGGACAGTTTAGCTGTGGTTCAAGGTTTTTTTTACCAAACCAAGAACTTCGTCCGCATTTGAAACCCAGTGACACTTGGTCCCGACCTCTTTTGTTGTGTTAAATTTCCCGGAAATAGGGTTTGAATAAACTTTTATCAAATCGTGCGTCTCGCGCGTTTTGTATTACAATTTACTATTAAACAACTTCGCTAGGCTGGTCTAATTCCCAACGCCGGCGAATTTCATCAAAACTACCGGATGAATGGCGATAACTTGATGAGGGTGATCGCTTTGCTCGGGAAGCTTTCGTCTGTACAGATGCAAGTCGATCAAACACAGTTCCAGAAGACATCGCTCGCGTATGCTTCGTGGTTCTGTATATATCAGTAGACGATTGATCTATGTGGATCGGTCGCTGGTGAAATGGAGCAGGATTCGCCTTGACCACTCCAGGAACAGCGAAAGCAGATGCTGGCCGTTGGTACAAGGGGATTCTTTGAAATGCCGGTGCGAGAGGGGTATCGCCAAATCCTATTGGTGCTGCGGGCATTTTAATAGCTTGCTGAAGAGGGGATGGCTGGTATGGAGTCGCGTGGTCAGCTGGGTCTCGGGTATTAGCGCGTGTGCTAAGCTCTCTCAAGGACAATCGGTGACGAACCACAGAGGGTGGTCTCAGCTGTTGCACCGAAAGCGCACGCCGGCGAAGAGGGGTACGTGCAACCGGCACAGGTGTCTCTGCCACAGGTCTGGCGTAGTCAGCAGAGAATGGTCCACTCGAGCCGAACGATGACCAGGAGACTGTGTCTGAATGAATAGACGATCGTCGTTTGGGTGCACTTTTCAGTGATGAGGTCGACGACTCTCGATCTGCCTGGTATCTCATAAAATCTGCGGGTGTCATCATCGTGACGGAATTGGCAACCGTGGAAGATTTGCCTTCACTGCCCATGAACGAGCTGCCTTGCATGAATTGGTTTAAGAATTGCTCAGGCGATGTCATGGAATCTCTGCGACGAACCAATGGCGAGATGGATGGTTTAAGGGGTCCAGACGCAGTAGATTTGTCTGTCAATGAGGAAGGGGGCGAAGGTTTAAGGAAAGTCGTACGACTTCCTGTATCGCCCGTCGCGCTGGCATGTTTGTGGGCGGCCTCAGATGCCAGCGAATCGCGATTATGATATTCATTCCACGTTGGTGACATGATCGCTCCACGGATACCATCGTTGTAGATCTTGTCAAAAATGGTTCCGACCTGTTGGTAGTGCTCTTCGACCTGAAGGTCGATCGCCGAGTCGTCATCATCATTTGCGTCCTCGGCACTCTGCCCTTTTGACGAAGCACTTCTAAGTGAGGCAACCCGTTTGGAATCTTCGAGTTTCCTCACTTTCTTTTCGTTCTTAATTGTAGTATCAATCGCTGCTTTCTTCATCACAATGAGTGTACGGCGAAGATCTTGGACGGTCTATCAAAAAAAAAACAGTGGCATGAGCTTTGATGATACACAAAATCTTTTTTTTAAAAGAAAAATTACCTTTTCTAGCTGTTGTACAGTCACCTGCCGATTATATTCGCTCATGCGTAATTCGACAATATCAGCGATCAAGTTTTCCATAATCATTTCGGATTCATCCGCAGCAAGAGACTTCAATAGGCGCACAGCTGCCTCGTAACACGTCTCTGGATCCGCGTTGTATGGTATACCGTAATCTTCCTCAAGGCTCTCCGTATCGGTCCACCCGTCGGTGGAAGCGGCGTCCCTTGACGAAGATTCTTTCACCTTGTCGGCAAATGTCACTCTTTTCTCAGTACGACAGGGTATTTCTTCCCTGTTATCGTCCTCCAGCATTTCGTGCGCTGCAGCATTCTGGAGACCATGGATACGTTCATTGAGATACGAGATTTCTGCCGCGATGGTTTCTAATCGTTCATCCATGAATTGTTGCAGAGTAGAATCAAGAAACTCCGTAGATTGATCTTTTCCGTCCAAAAGATCTTGTCGTTCCGACAGAATATCTGCTCTTTGCTGCGCCAACTCGTCGCGCTTGGAGATGAGTTGCTTCATTTCAAGAATCGCTTGCTTTCCGTGAATAAATTGGAGTAAAGCACGATCAAGTAAGTGCTTCTTCTTGGAAGCACGAAGTTCCACAGGCGCTTTTGATTGCTTCTTTCCTTTTGTCTTCTGATTGACCCGCAATGAATTGACAATAGAAATATTGATGTTCATGAACTTGGCACATTTGCTGACAAGTTCATCGCTGAAAACACCGCCGCCTTGGATGACCTTCTTTAGTATTTGACTGAGTTGCTTCAACTTCTCGTTTGCGCCAGCTGCTTCGTCTGTTCGTTTCTGCAATGCTAGCTGCGCTTGCTGATGCTCACGTTCCAGCCGTCTTTTCGATTCAGCGTCACGCGCTTGCTTGCGTCGAAGCCGTTGTATTTCGCGCTCATGTATCGCTAATTTTTCCTTGACTCGACAGGCTTCATCTTTCAGCTGTCTGACGATTCGCCGTTTTTCTGCTTTTAGACTTTCCAGATTCACTCGTAGCGCCCGCAGCATGGTTTCATTCTGGGAACGAGTCGATTGAATGGCACTGGAAGTCTGAGAATATTTACGTCGCAACGTCTCCAGTTCAAGGGCTAACTTGCTGATTTTCTTTTCGTAGTTCTGCTTCACATCATCAACCGTTTGCTGGTTTTTGCGTTGCGCGCTCGGTCGTGACTGCATTGCTTGATCTCGTTCGTTCTTCAGCTCAATGATCTCGTCGCGCAAAGAGTACAGTTTCTGAGCAAATTTCTTGCGCATATGACTGTATTCATTTTCGCTTTTTTCTAGTTGCGTAACCAACTCTTCTTTTAGTCGAATATCAGATTGAATCTGGTCAATCATTCGATAAATCTGAGGGTTTGAATCGTCAATGTCTGTGTACTCAAGATCTGTGAAACTGAAATGAGTTTCGCACGAAGACATGCGCGAACGTCCTTTGCCATAAAATGGTTTGTTGGAAACAGTGCAGTCATCGGCACTATCTTGCAAGTCCAGCGAATCCTGAGAGAAAGATACAATAATAAGTATTCTATACGTTTCATCATGTTACGTCTTACATTGGCACATGTGCTATCTACTAGTTCATGCTCAAGTTCGCTAAAAATCAGAAGGTTTTCCTTTGCCTGGAGCGTTTCGAACAGCTCATCATCAGCAAGAAGGTCGCATTCAAACTCCGGTTGTTGTTCCTAAGTTGCAGGTATGTTATGTGAGCACGGATGTTCCGGTTCCGAATGGTTGTTAGTACCTGATCATTTGTTGTGAAATCATAGTCTTTGGGCTGACATGACGGCATAAGTAAATAATGAATTTGTGTGTAATTTTTTTTTTACCTTGACATCTTCTAACACTTTGAGACCTTTCTCTATTTCAGCTCGTGTCTTCTCAATGGAATCTCGCACGTCTGCACGTACATCTGACGATATTGAGCAGTCAATGGTGCCGACAGTGGCCTTTAACCAGCATTCAATGTCTTCAGGGGCTTCATTAACGCTGTTTTCCTGTTGAGAGAGACGGCTCTTTGCAGAAGGCTGACCGGATTTACGTGCAGTGTTCGGCACTTTTGATCGGCGTGTAGAGCGAAAGGCGACAGTGGTCCGAGTAGTTGTGCTACCATTTCGTCGCTTGCGACCAATGACACGACGACGCTGGGAAGAGGAATGATTTTGTGGGCTTGGCTTCTTGGAGGTGCGGACCGAGGAAGATTTTGTACCACGTGTGACATGTGACGCTTCGGCAGACGCTAATCGTTCCTGTGTATCGGCTAACTGGTTCCGAAGACTTTGAATTGTTTGGTGGTATTGCGTTATCATTGGATGTTGCGCTGGCTTGTCCGTGTCTCCGTTTCCTGCGTGCGACATGTCACGTTCCATAAGAAGGGTGTCCCGTTCGCTAGTGACCTGACATAGCTCGTCAGACAACTGCTGGTTACGGTGTCGTAACCGGCTGGCTTCTTCTTGTAAGGCACGCATTTCGTTGCTCATTTCTGTTGGAGAAGCGATAGTTGTGTTTCCAGAACGCAGCGTTTCGATCTCCATCTTGAGTTTTGCGATTTGAGAACGTAATTGGTTGACCTCTGCAGAGTCTCCGGCAAATTCTTGGTTGACAACGGCACGGTTTTTAATATTACGAGCTCGGTTCGCATATTTAAGTGTGCTAAGTGTCTCTAGAAAATTGGAATCGGAAGGGGAAACGCAAGCCATCATAAGCGTCTGTGAATTGCCTCCCAGCGAATCCTGCAGGAGTCTTGTTAACTTTGAATCTCTGTATGGTACATGTGTCGATCGTTTTGAACCGTCTCCCAAGGCACTGATGACGTTTCCTAAAGCTAGTAGCCCTGCATTAATAGCAATGCCCTCGCGTGCACGTTCGCCCTGCGCATTCGTGCGTTTAAGCTACATGAGAGAAAAAAAAAAGGTTAAATGGTTGTATTGTAAGTGGGATGACTTACTCGTTCGCTACCGGCAAGATCGGTAAAGTGAAATTTGCTTGTTACATTACGATGGCCTGATTGTTCGTCGCCTGGTATCTGCTGTTTTAAAATGACAGAAAAGATTGCGTGTGATCGAGAAGAAACAGCGTTCATGTCTGTGGAACCTGTTGTACGACACAGAGAACCCTTTTCTAGGAAACCTAACAGATCATCGGGATTTGTGCAGGGCTCTTCACGAACGCCACTCCAGTAGATGTTTCCATGTACGTCTTCTCGTATAGATATATCACACGTGCTTCCGCTTGAACTTGTCCGCCGTCGTGCGCGGTTAAATTGTTCCATGTTTAAAAGGTCGACGAGGTCTTCATTATATAATTCCAAAAAGGTCACGTAGACTTGGTAATGATAATCTTCCATTTGCTGGCTTTTGTTGATCAATCGGTCGAATAAATCCGTAATGAATCGTGGAATAATACCTGTAGCAGATAAATTAAAGTTGAAGCCAGTATATAAAAAAAGGGGGGAGAGGGCTAAAACTACCTTGCTGTTCAGAGTTTAGGTTGCCGTCCAGGGCAGTACCCATACTGAAGGTTTTTCCAGACCCAGTTTGTCTAAAATAAACAGAGTTATAGAGTTTATTTGTCTTAATTAAGAGTTTACCCATAAGCAAGGATAGTTGCATTAAAACTACCAAAAGCATAAGTATAAGATCAACTTATTATAATTTAGTGATTGTACCCATCCACAAATTTATCAACCAATGGCACTACGCATGATTGATAGACATGTCGTTGTGCTGTTTGCTGGTCAAAGACGTAGTCATATGTAAAAGAATGATCTTTTCCTATAATTATTTGTGGCTGATCCGGTATAAACGAAATGCATTCTGTACAGTTGGAAGCGTGCTCCTTTTGTGTCAAAGGTCGAACACGTAAAGCCACCCTAAGCGTTTCAAAGGAGCAAAAGGAAGAAAAAAAAAATATTAGAATGACTGCTTATCACTTAGAATACATGTATATATATATATACCTAACAGCTGAGGCGGCCATTTAGTAAAATATTATAAACAAAATGTAGTGAGTAAGGAAAAAAAAAAAAGAAAAAGAAAAGAAAAAAAGAGAAGAAAAGAGAGAAGAGTACTGAAGGAAAAGAAAGCAAAAAGGACGCAAAGCGTAGAGATTGAAGAAGCCAGGGAAAAGAGAAAAAGGAACTGTGTTAAAAGCATCGATACGGTTTTTTTATATCAAACAGTAGGGCTGACGTAGTCTGCGTACATAATGGTATCTAAAAGCGTAAAGCAGCAAGAGGATGTGTACTATGCCCAAGTTAGTGCTGTACGTGGGTACAATCGCTGTTTCAATCTGTATTCTAAGGTGCCCGTGACCAAACTGAAAGGAGGATCCAAAGAAATGAAGCGTTCGGAAAGCTAAAAAGGTCAGGTACCGTTTCAGTTTATTCCACATGACAAACAGGTAGAGGCAAGCAACAACTGGCTCTGCCCACAGACAACCATTATGTGGATGCATCTCATTACTATTTGTGGTAACATCCTACGTCGTGGCTTGCTCTTGTTTCCCCCCTCCTTCGGCTTACTTTCTTCCTTTTCTCTCTTCTTTCGCTCTCTCTCGTATTTTCTGTGACACAACGCTCCCCCCAACTTTCGTTGATCATGTCAACTAATTCGCTTGCATTGCACTGCCTTTCAACAAGCTTATATATGTATGCAGCATTACTTAGCCTTTCCTCTTTTCTCTTTCTCTTTTCTCTTGCTGTCTCTGTAAGTATAAAAAAACGCCAAGATTAGGGCAATAACAACATTTTTTTTACTGTGTGCCCTTGACTTGCAATTTTCGGTCCCGCGGAACCTCTTCCGAACCTCCGTCGTACTTGTTTGAAATACTAATCCCAGGATAAGCTTTTCCACATTGTCATGTACTCAGAGTGAGAAAATCATTTGATTTTCGGCGATAACATGACCTCGTCGTAATCATTTGGTATAACTGATAGAGAGCATCACCACCAAAGCTTATTGCCTTATTTGAAAGCTATCCGTACACTACACCTTCTGATCGCACAGCGATGCATACCCTGCATGTCAGCCGATATTTCGAGTGCTACACGTAGTTGTGGGAAGGCTTTTTGGTCTCCGCATAACATGACTGTAGGCTAGTATTGCGCGTGCACGTTCATCCTTCCGTCCTAGAGCGTTTATTTTTAGAGACGGATACACCTAATCCTCTTTCTTTTTTTTTTTCTTGTGTAGACATAATGTCATCGTTTCATGTTAGTGCTCTTGTGGGCAACGCTCAGACCATTTGGCGTTCCGAATCACTGCTTAGCTACGATCGGGAATCATCTCCACTGGTTTGTGTCCCTGAACGTACTGTCCTAACGAAGAAATTGAAAAAAAGTTTTTTTTTTAAGTTCCAACATCTTAGCCACGTATCCTTAGCCAAAAGGTATCAACGCTATCTTATTCTTTCTCTTTTTGTTACCTTAAAATACATCTAATCATAATACATGGTATTTTGTATTACGAATACAGCCAGCTTTTTGGATTAAACAAATACTGATAAGAGGTAACACTTTCTGACTCTATGCATCTCTAGGAACAACAGTTTGCTAATTGGGTTACTGCAATACTTTATCCACGCTGTGTGCTACTGCCGGATACCCTGCCTTCTTCCCCCGATTCTTATTTTTGCCCCATTATACCCAGAATTTGTGATGAAACGCGTCGTCTTCTTATTTGCTTCACCATATTGTTTGTCCCAAAGAAAACTACCGCAGCAAATAGCAAAGGATCTGCGGATGAAGGTGAAAAAATAAACTTCGTTTGCTTGATACGGCAATAATGTCAACATGATTAAGCCAATATAGTTTTGTCAGACAGTAGCTTTCCTCATGGGGTTCCATTATTTTTTTTTAGAAAGAAAAACATTTCATAGCCGTTAAAACATAATCGGCCTAATAATTGTCCAAGGCTGAGCATGTAAACAACCAATGATAGAGCATGCCCGAAGAAACGGAGTACATTATCGTTGACGGAACAAGACTGGGTTTTCCCTAGGCAACAAATGTGCGATTCCAGATAACAGGGACAAATCGCGCAAATGTATGCAGGAATCTTCACCTGTGCTTGTTTCAAACTCTAGAGTTGTAGCAATCCCCCCTGTTTGGTTTCAAACATTATGAAATAAGAAGTTAGGTGCATGGGTGACACTGAACGATCATGTTGTCACCACACCATACGAACTACGGGATTTCGCTGTAATTCGCGCTCTAGAGCATGTGATCGCTTGGGTCTATGTTATGCAGTTATCACGGATTAGGACCGGATTGACTTCCTTTAGCATGAGCCTCTTCTGCTGTCAGCTCTATTGGATAACGAAAGGAAGTGACAGCGGGTTTCTTCGTAACGGCGAGCCGAAGCAATGACATAACCAATTAGGAAATGTTGAATCTGAACTTCTCAGTCGGCAACCTTCTCACGAAAATCTTTTTTTTTAAGAAAAAGACTTTTCTACGGGTTTCAAGAAAGGAAAATGTAACATAGACTTACGTATGATATCCACATTTTTCGATGCCTTTTAGGATGGCATCCAATTTGTCGACATATCTGTTGTTGTATTCATGTATATTAATCCCCTAACCGCTTAGATGGCATCCTAAGCTAGATACTTACCTTATGAAGAACTTTCTAGTGGCTCCATTACGTAGCCACACATTGATTTTGATCAAATCGTCTGGGCTGGGTCTAAATGTTTTGAACGCCTTACGTTGGCGTATCGATAAATAAAATGCATGGATTCTTTTAAGTTTCGATGGCACGTAGTCAATCATTTATGAGACATGGAAGTAAATATATCAAACTTGTAAGAAAAGGTCTAAATGGTTACAGAATAATATGAAACATGTTAAGCAAGAGATGGCATTCCATTCTGTCATTCATCTTTGGAACATACGTTCATAGTGCATCATTCCGGAAACGGGGCTTGTCTGCGATTCGTTAGTGTGTGCTGCATATGACAAGGACGTGGCCCACAGAAAGTAGGTTTTGTACGCAGGATAAATAGAGTAAACACATTCAAAGGGTAGACACAGGATAGATTCGATAACACAAGTCAAAACAAATGATTACTGCGGAAAAATTGTGTAATGAGCGTTCTCCAGAATGAAGGCTTCTCCTTTCCGTAATGGGTCAAAAGAAAACAGTAACAGGTCAAACGACGGGCAGGTCCTCATGTAACCACAAAGTTCACATAGGACTTCCACGCTGTTGAATTGAAAAAAAAAATACACAACACGATCTTTTATAATGTTTGTTGCACAGCGACCTACTTCCCATTTTGTCGCTAGCCAACCAAATCATTGTATTACGATTATGCTGTGATCACTTGGAACAAGGTTCAAAGATCGGGCTGGGTCCGGTGCTAAGCTGTATCGGAGAACGGTTCCAGACGTCCGAAAGAATGTTTCATGCTGAATTAATCGTACTACGTTTGCACAGTGTTTATCTCAATATCTGGTAATTCATGAACGGGAAATTGTCCTACTTGACGTTCAATAAGCAATTTTCTGTTTCAACAAAATGCACCAAACACCTTCGTCGAATACCCTATCTGATGCGCGGCAATATAACTTTCCTTAGCTTCAGGAGTTTACTTGTACAAAACTCATTCGTTAACGAAGGCCTCATGATCCTGACGTGATGGTCAAGAGTCGCAGGCGTAACAAGTTTGAGGCAGTAATAAAAAGGCTCCAGTACAACACGTATGTTTAAATAACGACCGGCAAGGACCTGCAGATCTTATGCTCAGCATTGACCGATCCAGGTTCTTGGAATGGTTGGTCATAAATCCAATAAAAGTACTGGTAAACAACATCTCTGTGATATACACATAGCAGACTTACAAAAGGGCTCTGCGCAAGATACAATGATGAGTACCGCGGGCTTCACTGGCTGTGACGATATCATTGATTGAAAAGCCAAGGAAAAAAAGATTACTCCCAAAAAGCTGGGAGTTAGTATGAAACGGCACAGTCTATGCAAACTCGGTGTGTAGTCATTTCGTTATTTGTCGCATTGGGTACTTCCTTTTCTTTGTAGACGCATATGATAACGACTGTATTGTGATTATTACAAAAGTGTTCGGAATTTTGCAGAACAGATGATATAAACAAGGTATAATAAAAACGAAAAGCCGAAACAAGGCATATGATAAGAAGTTATACCGCAAGGGGGAGCGCACTGCTATTGATAAAGAAAAACTTCATTTATTTACTTATACGTTTTACAATTTTTTTGGCTGTTTCATAATACTTGATGCTAACTGTGACATGGTATGATCCCGTACCTGTACACCCTACAAACTTTTCGTTTGTATCGATCACCCAAATATAGGTTTCATAATGCGCTCTAAGATCTGCAACATGAGGATACGATTCAGGGCTGGATCCTGTAATCGGCCCCAAAGTCGTTCCATAGATGCACTGCAATTCTGGTCACCAACAAGTTGTCGGAACCCACCAGGGATAGCTTTGTTCACAAGCATTGCCCGCGCCTGATTTCTGCTCCTCTCTTTTTGTTCGTTTGTTCGCGATTCTTTCCCGTTTTCATCATTATGCTTTCCATCTGGCCAATGTTTTTCTTTGAGAATATTGGCAAGGTATACGAGTCCATCGGGAGACAAGTACTTGTTCATATAATCATTATACTCTTCCGCAACCAGTTCTGTATAAGATCTCCGCACGATCTCTCTCAGAATGTTCAGTAAAGATCGTCTCATCCAGGCCTTATTATTGGCAGTAGTAAGGTCAAATATTTCGACAATAAGTGCAAAAGTTGTTTCGATCAAGAGCTCTACGTCGACCGCGGATAAAGGCTTTGTATTACCATTTCCGTGCCGCGATACTTGCTGTTGATGTTGAACATTATCTACGCCCGCTGGTTGAGACGGTGGTAATGATGGTGAAGGTGGCAAGGGCAAAGGAGAAGATGACGGACAGAGCAAAGGTAAGCCAGGATCGCATGTTTCATCTACTGGTGATGAGTACATTTGGTTTTTACTGGATGATTCTAGGATATAGTCGTGCTCATCTTCTACGCTGCCGTCCTTGCTGCTTGAGATACTAGTGCGTACGCTAGATATCGATCCTTCGCGGCCAGACCTGCGACCAAACCACTTCCTTGTAGGCTCTACTGGGCAACTCGTTCCATCCGTGTCATTTATCATTGAGTCGATGCCCTCCGCAATATTCATGACGCCTTTGGCGGCAACAGAGGGTGCTCGGCTTAACAGCGACATGGCTCTTCCTACACCAGTCTGACCGTTCACATTCGTGGTTTTGTCTGAGAGAGCTGCATAAGCGCTGACCTCATCCTCGTACTCTTCTGCAAACGAGGGGTTATCTTCAGCATCTCCTCTGCGTTCTTTCCTTAGGAAAGCAAGGATGATTTGATCCGCCCCAAGCTGTATATCCTGCACAACTGATTGCAGATATTTCTCGAAATGGCGACAGATAGCATCGATATCGTTGCACTGCTGTTGCGAAGATCCATTTCCCCCTAGTTTTAACCATGACCGAACTGGGTCTAGCGGCAGTCGTAATCCTAATCGGCCGATCCTCTTCGCGTGGCGCGCACACATAATAGCATGAAATACTTCAAAATCGGCATATGAGCGAGAGATCACATATCCTCCTCCTTCTGATCCAGAGAGCTCGTGGATACCGTGCCGCTCAATTTGAATAATGAACGTGAGGTTATCTTTACGTGGTACACCGTTTCCTCCAGAGATTTCCATAACATTGAAACCTATTGTACCAACCGGGTATATCATTGAACTGGACATAGTGGCATCTTCCAGTGTAGAAGTTGTGGAAGATTTTCTTGTTGGTGTGGGACGACGAGGATTGACATTTACAGATGATACGCGTTGGGTCGACCTCGCTGATGGTTCAGAAACGAACGAACTGGGCCTTTCATGTGACGGAACCAGCGTATCTGGCTGTGGTGTTGACGGTTGTGGTGACTCCGGAGGGTTTCCTTGACGTATGTCTGCTTCAACTGACTGTAATGTTGAGTTGACCAGCGCTGTATCATCCGCGCTCTTTATAAAACCATGTTCACTCCCATGCTCCTCAGCAATGACATCCTCTGTTGCCTTCTCTACCACGCTCCTGAACACGTCCTTTTCCTTGCCGTAGTTTGCTGAAGTCGCATTTGACCCTTCCGCAATATCCTCAGACAGATAGTCAACAATCCAGCAATTAATAAAATCAGGGTCGCTGCAGACATCTAGGATATTTCCAAATAGGTGTGTTGCCAGGAGTTCTCGCAATAGGCTCATTACAATGGATGAATCGGTATCTTCTTTCGGAAGCAACTTTCTAAGAACGGTGTTGGTAAGAATACGAAGCTGCTGATTCTGTTCTTCTTTCGGAAGTAGTTGAGCAAAAGGCGACTGAGGATTTTGGGCTATGTACAGGTCCAGTGGAACTTTAGCAGTTTCAAGAGCTCTGCATTCGCGCTGTGAATAAGGGAGGATGAGTCTTTTCTTCCGGAGAGGAAGTCATACCATATGAATAATAAGCGTGTTCGCAACACCATATACGGTGGACATGACAAGGTCGTTGCGTTCCTGCTTCAAAAGCGTTTTCTCGATTCTCAACACCGAAGCATTTAAACGCGATCGGACCAGCTGCCCGAATTCACTATTATTATGCGTGTTGAGGGGATCCCACCAGCTCTGAACAAAATCGCGGTAAATGTAATCCAGTATTTCACTCATGACGATGGTCAATGGCAGGTAGAATAACTCAAGCGTCTTGTGTTCAGCTGTGGACGCATTGTCTGTCTAGCCATACGTGCATTTCAGAGAACAGGTCAAAGCCTACTGCTGTTACCTCTACGCTTATCAGCTGGCGAGACAAATAAAGTGATGGATCCAATGGAAAGGTCGGATTACTATTGTTGAAATAGAGAGCGCCAAACAGGCAACCGATGACCAGGTAGATGAAGAAGAAATAGCCATCGGACAGAAGTAACAGTGCGTAAATCACGATGAATGTACTTGTGACTACAAGTAATAACGAACGAAATGAAATTTCACAAGTATATGGTTCCATCAGACGCCATTGGTTCATTGTAGCTTCTTTTCCAACGCATGCAGCTCCCGTACCGCAACTTCGTCCCTCACAGTCGTGAACTCAATACGTGTAATTTTTAAAATCCCGCCAAAGCAACTGGGTTGGGCAGCGCCAGGGGAAGCAGTACTCACACTTAGGCATAATTAAAAGCGGCTTCTCTATTTGTTGCACCAATGTGTGTATATATATAGTCTCTGACCTGTGTACAACATTATCAAGTAAACGACGCACACCTTATCCCTTAAGGCCATGGGAACGCCATAAACTAGTCCGCTTGCAGCTGGTAAGTATACAGGCAGGCACACATGATGCCGTCGGTCAAAACATGTGCATTTTTTTGTCGATGTGTACGATCTGTGGAGGCGTTTGTTACACAAAACCAAATGGGAATCGGCGTACTTTTAGGAACTCTTTGTGTCGCAAACGTAGATAGACTCCTGGGGGGGGCTACAAACAAATGTTTAAGCATGAGTAGCATCATCGAACGTTGTTTCTTGTATTTGTTGAATAATTTTGTGTTAATCAAATAAATGGTTCATAGGAGTTTAGTTCTCAGGCGATCCAACAATTTATTTAATCTATGGAAACGCATCCTTTAGTCAACACAAGGATCCATAGTGATGTGCATCTTCTCTATACTCCGATGTATGCTTCCCCGCATGGGAGTTTTACCAAGCAGTAGATGCTGCAACCTGCATCCTTGAACTGTGGGATGAGAAGATGCACCTACTGGCAGTCTGGGAACGACTATCTTTAGTCTTACCGCATACTAGATGAATTGAAGTAATATCGTGTTTTACGAGTGCCTGCTACGCGTGGATAACATTTTGTTTTATATTTATGTGGTACGATAAAGAAATGCATCACGCAGCCAAGACACTGTGGAGAGATGTCATGCAAGCTAAATGATATACGGAAAACGCGGGAATATCTTTTGTACGCGGACAATTCAAATGCTTAACGGCGTTTTCTGAATCGCAAACCAAAAGGAAAGTAGCCCATGTTTCCGTTCAAGAATGAAAACTATTGCGAAATGCAATGGGCAATCCACTGACAGAATCAATTTACTGTTTGTTGAAAAAAAAAACAGGATTATTTTGAGTGGAGCCTGTCCCTATCTTACAAACATTTGTACTGATTTCCGAAAGGATATCGAAAAACCATTACTGAAGCGCTTCAACGCAAAAACGATGTTCTTGCTTCTGTGAAATGTCTTCCTTGTATTGAGATATTCTTACTGCTTCCGATGGGATACTGGGAATCCATCACTGAAGCACTTTAATGCGAAAATGGGGCTACTCAGGTATGAACTATTCCTTGGATTGACGCAGAACAAACCGCTTCTCACCACAAAGATGCATCACTTTCCAGCGCTAAATTTACTCATCTTGAACGTAATGTAATATTTATTTGATGAATTATTCAAAAATCAATTTGTTCCTACAAACATAATCATATGTATTAGGGTGGCTAGTTAACATCTCTAAACTTCCCACAATAAAATACAATACACGCTTTGAGGCTAGTCTCCTCTACGTTTGTTGTCCATCCAATGGCGGGGGAAAAATGTCCGCCGATAGCTAAATTGTTTCCGAGTATTTTATATATCGAAGATGAGATGCTTCATCGGACGTCCAAGTCCGCACGCTGGATAAATGTTGTACCTTAGCTCACTAAGACCTTCTTGCCGCGCTCCATGTCTCAGAGTAAATCAACAACTAATTACCACGCATTCACGCTAATATGATGGAAAGCTTCGGAAAACACGCAGACATTTAGCACGAACCTCACTGATCAGACATGGCAAAATCGATTACGTGGATTCGCAGCAGGAATCGCATCAGGTGTGACCAAGCTGGCTGTTGGACATCCGTTTGGTAAGGACTTGTCATGCCGAAAAAGAGAATGGAAAATAGATTGATGGTATGCAGATACTATCAAAATTCGTCTGCAGACGTCTGGTATAGCTGAAGGACGATTCAAGGGACCGCTCGACTGTTTGTTAAAGACGATACGGCAAGAAGGGCCTCGGGCGTTATACAAGGGAGCCACTCCTCCACTGGTTGGATGGATGTTTATGGATAGTATTATGTACGTCGTGACGCTTGTTATATGGGATTAATGGAAAAAATACAGGCTTGGCACATTTCATAATGCAAGGATGTTGCAACAGTCGTGGAATGGTGATAGACCTCTTAGCATCTGGCAGCATGGTCTCGCTGGACTAGCAGGTGGAATAACGGTATCTTTTGTGGCAACCCCTGTAGAACAGGTGAAAGCACGGCTTCAAGTCCAATATGACGCTGCTACCCGCGTGTACAAAGGCCCCGTTGATTGTATTCGTCAGCTGGTAACGAACAAAATAGGGCAAGGAAGATGATCTTAGTCGAGATATCTAGGTTCGGAATAATGGTGTGCAGGCATTATGGATGGGTTTGGTCCCAACGATGATGTTTCGAAGCTGGTTTTTCGTTTTCTGGAGTTCGTATGAAGTGAGAAAAACCAAACTGCACATATCAAGCATCAATCGTCTTATGAACGCGTCTATTAGGTGTTTACCGCCGAATTACGGAAACGCAACCTTCCCGAAGGCACAGTTAGTTTTGTGGCGGGAGGACTATCTGCGACATGTTTCTGGGTGGGTGCCTTCCCATCGGATGTTGTAAAAAATCGATATATGACGCAGCCTGATGTGATTCCCCGTCAATTTCCCAACGCTATATCGGTTGTCCGACATGTATATCGTATGGAGGGATTACGTGGTTTTTATAGAGGTAATGTCTGCTGCGTTCTGTCATGTCCTGAAAACTTTGTGTGTAGGTTTCCTTCCATCTTTCCTGAGAGCTTTTCCAACCAACGCTTCGGCCGTCTTCATGTTTGAAACAGTTATGAAATTGCTAGGTGGTAAAAAAGCCGATCAATGATTGTAATACCTGCCTCAGTAAAATGGAAAATACAGTGCACATACACCCTCTCTGTCGTTATATCAAATGTTTGATATAAAGTGAAGTTGCGTGCGCTAGCTAGCATTGGAATACAATCCAGCCATTTATTACTCCTCCACATAGTGGAGGCTCACCACTTCCTTGTCTCTACACAGCACGGTAAGACTGTACTGAGCACGTATTGCCAAGTCGCTGTCAGTTCCTTTCGGGTCCTCCGTAATGTTTTTGTTGTATATCTATACGTGTATCCTGTGGTGATATCCTGTTGCTTTAACATAATAGGGTGAATTATTTTCTTTTTTCGGTTTCTCTTATTATCCCGGATGGTTCATGTGTAGTATCTACACTCTAGGACTTTCTTTACAACGGTTCAAAAGAATACTCTTTTAATCGATCTCAGGAAATCCCTTATATACGGTTCCTATTCAAAATAGAAGCTGTTTCGCTATCGATTTGACAGTCATCGGAAGTGCTGGAAAGCGTCGATCCGTTCCTGTGGCAGTTTGCCCAGTTATTTAGACCGCTGTCACCCCAACTATAACCCAGCGGGGTAATTTTGCAACTTTTTGTGACCCGTCTTTCGGACACTGGTTTTTGCACAACGATTTACCCTGCTTGCTCCGTATCAAGCCATGAGTGGATTAGAGAGTAAGTTGAGCATGGGAAAATAACAGCTGAGTATGTTGAAAACTTTACTATAGAGAATCTGTTTCAGTTAAAGGTGAGATAGCATAACAGTGGTCAAGTAAGTATTGTAAACTCATTCCAGGTCCCTTTCTTGGTCTAGTTCACAGCCAAGCAATTAAGCAAGCAGTCAAAACGATGTCAAAAGGACGAGGCCCTCGAAAAAGCTAAATTGAAAAAAGTGAAGATTGAAATATTTGTTTGTTCCCAATGCTGATTTTCAAGAGTGCAGGCGATACAAAATGGCAACATGGAGGGCGCGCGTATATATGCAGCTACCGCCATTCGGAAAAAGAATGAAGCTTTGAATCTTCTGCGGTTATCTTCACGGATAGATGCAGTTGCTAGTCGAGTTCAGACAGCTGTGACTATGCGCAAGGTATGGGAGCTTGGGGAAGTATCTGTTTCTCTAAGCTTCTTGCTTAGGTTACCTCATCGATGGCAAACGTAGTCAGGGGAATGGATAGAGCAATGGAGTCGATGAACCTCGAAAAGGTATGAGGAATATTCTGTAGAAATGTTTTTTTGCTCACTTTGTGTTCAGATCTCGTTGGTGATGGATAAATTTGAATCACAGTTTGAAGACTTGGATGTGCAAACCGAATATATGGAAGGCGCTATGGCAGGCACCACAACGATGACTACTCCACAAAATGAGGTGGAGACACTGATGCAGCAAGTTGCAGATGAGCATGGCTTGGAAATGAATCAAGAACTGGGTCGACTTGAGCCTGGCAAATCTCTTGGCGAGGCGAAACAGATGGAAAAGGACGAGGATGCAATGTTGACGGAAAGACTAAAGGCACTGCGACAATAAGAATATCTGCAGAAGATTTTTGTACATTTGCACCTTCCGTTGACGATAGCTTCTTTCCTTATATATGATTCATAGATTAAGTGATCTAGGTCATGTTGGCAAGGTTTCTATCCTTTTGCCCTCTGGTTCAAGATCATAAGTATGACCTTTGAGAATAGTCAGTAGGTCATGATTGACTTGTAGCTTTAAAAACTCCAAATATTTGCATATCGAAGCGTTGACAAACGAGGAAAAGTTTGTATTGAAGAAGTATACTATCCCTTGAGTGCCTAAAAGCGAATTCCTTTCTTTAAAAAAAAAGTTTTCTCGTTTTCCCATCCTTACTTGTAAACGTTTTTGCATCATATCCAACTCAGGACCTTCCTCTTCACTTTCTTCCTCCAATTCGGTCTGTGCAGCAGGCAACTTCTCAAGCGAGGGGCCAACAGGTCCTGCTTCACCAAGCAAGCCTAATCAAACTATCTCAGCCATCATGTGCCACGGATTAGGTCTGTTTACCGTTTGTTATTTGGAACAACACATTGTTGACCTCTTCGTCAGCTTCTTCCTCCAGATCGTCGTCATCCATCATTTCCATCGTATCTTCGATCATCTCATCCATAATTCCGGCCTGACAACCATGGGTGAATCAAAAGTTGGCATTTATCGTTCGCCTGTACCTTCATCATCTCCATAGACATTTGCTGCATAGTTTGTGATGTCTCTGGGAGTCTAACGAGTTGATTTACAAGTTTCATAACGTCACTACTTTTCTGTAATGTACCGGCCACCTTGAGGGTGGCTATGCAAAGGGAATAAGTAACAAAAGCTTGTCACTGTCAACAATACCTAGTTGATGTTCAAGTTGCATCACGATAGAGTTTAGTTGAGCCTTGCTTGTATACAGCCGATTCTTATGTCTCTGTGAGCGTATCAGCTCTTTGGCCAGCATTTTACAGATCTTGACGTCGCCTTTTTTGGCTACTTGTTTAATCGATTTTTTAACTTTAAGTTCTTCAGCATCGATCGCCTGTATCTGACGCTTTATTGCCCGTTCCTCTGCTCGGATCTCCTGCCGCCATTTCTTCACCTAGAATTAACACGTAAGGAAAAGTGCAACTGATGTGGCCCGTATTGCGTGTCTCTCTTTTACCAGCTCCTCAGGCGTTCGTTTGCCAAAGAATCGTTGAATGTTGTTCAATGCGCTGGACATTACGGAAATGACGATGGTCTTGTTATAGTATACTTCTTCTTTTCTCAAAGAGACGGCGATTCCTTTCCCTGCTGTTGCTGGTTTCCGCTCTCTTGTTGCGAGAGCGGTATTTATGTGCGGCGGAGTATCAAATAATTCTGCGCGATTGGCTGAAATATTTGCGGTCCAGCCCCGATCAGTTTTGTAAGTGGTCGCGCTCCCTGATTCAACATCCACGCTCATAGCAAACCATTCTATCCAGACCAGCGAGAGAGCCAAAATGTGGCATCCACATTATTGTTTGCGCCGCTATTCTTCAGCTATATATAAGTAATTTATCGATACCAGCTGACTGTTGCATACAATTGGGACCTTTCTCAGGAGATATCTGGTTTCCACTATGCATTGCCTGCTTCGTTTTGAAAACTAGCCACCAAGGATGAACTCTCAGGACCTCCGTTGTCCAGCATTAGAAAATGATCTCCAGCTTTAACTTGCTTTTATGTCTCACTTTGATTGCATTTGATCTCATTTGATCCTGCCCCACGTAACTTTTGTAAAATGACCCTACTATGCAAATCATTAGACCTTTTTGTAGAGAATACTTTGCCAACACGGAGCAGTATTTGAACCTTTCTAATAAGTTGGGTCGGTTATAACGTCTTCTCTACCCAATGTGTCTTTTTTCCCTTTGGATAGGATCCAACTAACTAATAATTTGGATGTGTAGATGGTTATTAGGAGTTCGATGAGCACAGGAACGCAGGTTTTCTTTTCTTATGGGGTAAAGTCTTCAATGTCGTTGTAGTTTGCAGCTAAATTGCAAAGCCTATTAGTGCTAGGCAGATATCCTTATCGGTTTTCTGGAGATAATGAAGTAACTCTTGGTGTATGGTTCGCATCATTAGGTTCAAATGGATCTTCAACCAGTGACCTTGCAACATGTCATCAATAGCTCCAACTCGATGTTTTGAGGCTGTGACAGCTTGTGCTCTAACATTATGTCCTTGCTATTATAGTCGGTCGAAACATAGATCCAACTGACCGAGGTCATTCCTTCTGACGCTGGTAACATCGTTTACGAAAGGTAGATCCAATCGTTGGTCTCTTTCTCCTCACATACTCATGACGCCCTTCGACACCCTATAATTTTATATCCATATGACTTCAGGCCTTCAAGCACTGGTTGTAATCGTCTGTATACGGATTTCATTACACATTCTTATGGGGCTTTTGTAATAACCCAAGGGTCATGCGGCAACAGACGACATTGATCCTTACAGCGACGTTGCTCCTTCAAGATGTAAGGGCCTTACTTTTATGCCTTTTATAAATATCAGGTACAATTTTGGTTCGAACTACTGTAAACAAGGCATGTTGACGGTCGCACCGTAACACAAATGCCTGGAGTTTCATGTAATTGGATCGGGGAGAGCGAGCGATTTTTGGATGACGCTAGCCACAAAAAAATCAGACATATGGACATGCATCCATGTCGTCTGGATCGATTGGAAGAAAGCTGGTACCGAACAGCTCCACTATCTTTGCATCTGTAAACTAGCTTGCTTATCTTCAGCGATCCCTATGGGAAATAGGGTTCGGTAGTATTTGGAAGGATTGGATTGACTAGGACTAGGCTGTCTTACTTTTCCCTTATAAAAAGTTAGTCTTTCCAACTCCAGAATTATTTACTATTCACTCGAATCTCTGCGAATCCGAATCCATTACTATCCATTCAAAATAACTTATACCGATTATTGTTCTGCAACAATCCCAATCCTATCCAGCTAAATCCCAGTCTCTTCTTACACATCCAGTCAAATCCCACAGAATCCTCAAAGAAGACTTTTCACGTATCCAGTTAAACCCAATAGTTTCCTCAATTTATCATATACGCCATTTATAAACTTTCTATATGTCTGTGCTCTAACTTATTGACGCATAAAATAATGTAGTACTGTGAATCTCCCTTCTATCTATCTTGCTCCTTTCGGTCTGTCATGTCCCAAACCTCTATTTGGACCTGTTATCAATGGAACTGCCTTCATTATTCTCTTGCATGTTACAGTTTCTTCTGCTAACACTTATTTGTTCCAAAATCACTTGCAATATCCTTCATCATCAATGAAGCAGGGTGACTTGGTTGTAGTATCCATGGCGCAGGAATGAAAACAATGCCATAATTTATTTTCGGTCCCAAAACTCCATCTGGGTTTGACAGTGAAATGTTGTTACTATTATCTTCCCACGTACTATCCTTTCTTTTCCGATATGTCGACGTATTTGCTAGTTTCCAAAGAACCTATTGTAACCCCCTTTGGTCGGCTGAGTTCTCAGTCCTGTGACGCAGGTTTGGTCCATTCCCAAGAGTAAGAGAAATAACATGTGATAGGAGCATCAGCTGTCAGTTTCATACCCACCGCGAAAATTTCGCGGCAGTAGAAATTTATCCAAACTCACATATGTCAGAAAATCCAACCTCGCACGATTAATACGATCTAGGACACCTCACTGTAGTACTTTCCAGCGGGCATCAATAGGCGTCGTATTATTTCCAGAAGGCACGCGATTGGAGATAGAACTACGAGCGCGTTGGTTCCATTTTTCATGTGTATCCATGATCGTACAGGTAAATTCATGCATCAGGAAGCTGTTGTGGCCGGCGGTGATTATAGACCCTGTCACTGTATCTCACTGGATTCATGTACGACGCGAGCGACCATTATTGTGTTGTAGATCAGTAGCGGCTGATATTACTGTACACTCTTTGTATAAACAGTATTGTTAAATTTCCGTGACACGTAGCATCATCGTTGCAGAAGTAATACTGTTCTCAGCCAATCACTTTACCACTTACGTGAAGATGAGCAATCGCAACAGGCATATAAAATGACATCGAAACCGTCTCTTAATACACTCTTTGGTCCTTTGGTATGTTCTTTTTGTAACTCTCTATTCGATCTGCTTTCCTACCCTTTTCGTGATCTATAGGTGTCGGATAACTTGCGCAATCAAGCTTGCAAGCTTTAAGCACGCAGAGCAGACCACACCGTTGGACCAAATGCAAGCCAATAAGCAAAATGGTCTGGGCCTACGCGCCTGTTTAGGTGCCCAGGTATGGATTATAGTCAAACGTTAATTCAATGATTAATGTTATGCCCGTGAAATTTTCACGGTCCGTAGGGCACTATCAGGTGTTTTTGGACTTCCAAGACGTCTGACCTAGCGAATCTGGTCAAACAAGTGATTAAGAGGCGACACTGAATACTACAAATTTAAGGCACATTCAGCACGAGTAGCATCAAGTACAGTGGTAGGCCTAAGAGAACAAGAAAGGCACAACCAGAGTCCATGCTAGACGGAGCCTAACGAGTAACACATTCAAGAAATATTACTGCCGGAAAAACAATCAAGTGGTTGGTGAAGCGGAAACTGAGGATGTGGTTAGAACCCGTCCACAAAGAAGTGGTTGTTTTACTTAGTGTACATCAAACACTTTCTGTCCCTTTTGTATCTCAGAAAATGGAAAGATTTAGGGAGCGTAGGAAAGATACTAATATAAATAACTTTATGAAAACCGGAAAAACCCATGCTTAGGAGAGCCGACTATATCCTTAGAGTCCACTTTGCCAACCGGTTGAGCTTGTCACCCTACAACTTATGTTTTCAATCGCGGACTGTCCGCTTCAGAAAGCCAGGGAATTCCTAATCGCTGACCGTGCCACACACAGTGGTCAAAAGACTCGTGCATACTTGTTCCCCATCCTATCGAGATTCGTTTCTGTACTGGCAAAAGAGTGAAAAGCTATGCAATTCTGCAATATCGAAATTCTTATTTTGTCTATCTAATGGCCTTTGTGTACAGATAGTGAGAATAGTTTTCCTATATACTGCCGACCTAACCGCATCAGAATATTCGCTACAGGCCAGACCGTTCCATATGTTGTGCGTTGAGTTATGATGCACTGACTCATTAGCTTGAGATGGTCTTTGAGAGTTCACGTCCACAGCCAGCATGTCAGATAAATAAAGTAATGGTGGCATCCACACGAAAATTATAATAGTAACTATTCGATAGCATATGCACATTGCTCTTTTTTCACAACAGTTTGTCAACGTCTAGGATGAAGAGGACCTGAATAATATTCCTTCTTCATAAGCGATGAGCATCATGCCTTTGATACACTCATCTCTTTTCTATTTATTGGCATGCGCTACGGATTCCTCGTCCTACAACCAAAGTTTTGCTTTGTAGACATGTTCTAAAGCGTAATCAATTGTGCCAGCATTTGGGTCATCCTTACTACTTCTGCATGCATGACTGCATCTAGCATGTTCTTCTTCACTACACGGATCGTCCTCTAAAACGTGGTCTAGAAGAAATACAGGAAATGGTTTAGCACATGTAGCTCCCTCAAAACGGAAATTATGTGATATCCTATTTCCTTTTTCATTGGTAGGTCATAGTTCTTACGCCACTCTGCTGGCTTGTTCTGGATGCATCTATAATCCATGAATTAATGTGTAATTGATTGAGAGCAATTCTAATAACGATGCTTTCAACCATAGTGGAAGTATATTTTCTATGTCTTGAAGTTTGATGAGCCACCAGTACAAAAGAAGCTCTTGAATTAACGCTTTGGCCTTTCTGAGGCTTTTTTCTTTGGTAGTTCACGATAGCACGGCGTCATTTTGGGTTTGCTTCAAATTAACATCCAACAATGGAAAAGCTTTCTTTTCATGAGATGACATTTTCAGTTACCAAATGATGTCAGTCTCAGTAGTTATTAGAGGGTTGAAACAGAGATAATGATACGGATTAGGTATGTGAATCGTTTTCAAGAAATGAACACAAACATTCCCACGGAGTTAGACCGTTCCTTATCTCTTGAATAGACCGAGGATTTTTTATTCCATTGTCCGTGTGTTTGAAAGTCGACTACTGCCATCGTCACTCGAAAGATGTCAAAATCTTAACCATCAGGTAAATCCTAGAATTCTAAGTTAAAACACCAAACTAAAACTTGGAATCTGGACTGGATCGTTGTCGAGGTTAGTTGATTTCGTAGATCAAGTAAGGTTGAATGCACCTGGTAGTTTCTTACTGTTTAAATTTAGAGTTTGTTTTTTTGTAACCCACCAATGGAATCATGTGGTATAGATAGACAAGATGTACTTGATGAAACATGGATATGGAGCTCTTGGATGACTAAATCGCCGACGTCATTGGAAGCATATGCCTTCTCTATCCCTAGAAAGAGGTAGTCAAGATGGAAATTGGGAAGAAGTCATTGTTGAGCAGCCTTATTTAGCTGAGTGTTATGAATCTGACAGACAATAAAGCACTCATGGTTTTTGTTTACTTTTTTTGATGGGTTACTCAGGTTGCCATTAATGGAGGATCCTCGCCCAAGTTACATCTGGAACGGTAGTGCAAGCATATCTGTGTTATGACTTTGGCATCAAATTTATTTTTTTTGTTAAGTGTTTAATACTAATATAGAACCGCGTGGAGATCACAAGAATTTGAGATTCCATCAAAAAGTGTGGATAGATCACTTTTGCAAGGAAGTGAGCTATTTTTTTTTTCTGTTAAGATAACTAGATAATAAATGGTAAGAAGTCCGACATCGCCAAGTGCAAAGTAGGGTAAAGCTTATTGTTCATCTGATCAAAATGATCGATATTATGACGAATGAGTTCAGATAACGATAACGTGGAGTGCTCCAGGTGAAGATCAAACGATGTAATAAAAGAATATCCCTAATATAGTGGTAACTCCTTTATGACCAACTATCCTTGTATGTAATAGAAAATACCTTACACAAAGAAGGAGCGAAATACCCATTCACATATACACATAAACTCCTGATAGGCTCGGGAAAGCGGCCTTGATCTACTAAAAAGAGAATAAGAGAAAAAAGGCCTCACAGCGCCTAAAATGCCACTGGTTGAACGGGGCCATCGGACTTATCTGTTGCACAAAAACGGTTGTGGCTCATATGCAGATCCAAAGAAAAAAATCGCGCATTCAGACGGAACGGCAAATCAATCTGATTGGTCGGCTTCATTGACAGTTCGGGATATAAAACCAGGTCAAAACCTTGTTGCAATCAAACATCTTACACGTCTGATCTTTTTCGATGGAGCAGAAAACATGGCATGAGGAAGAAACAAAGATCCAGTTCGTCCAGGTCATCAAGCCTGAACGAGTAAAAACAACTCAAACTGTTGATACGCAACGCCGTCCCTCCGTCAGCACTTCCCGTCGATTTGAAAGAAAAAAGGACACAAAGAAAAGTGTAGATATTGTAAGGCAAAATGTCCCCATTATCCTTTATTTTGATAACTGATCAATGTTTATTAGACTGAGCACCTTTTGACGCCCGAAGAATGTTGTGAACTCTATCAAACATCGATCAACTTAAACAAACCTGCTGAATCTGGTGGCTTAACAGCCGAGAAAGCTCAAAGTATCTTGGCAGCTACTGGCCCGAATATCCTATCGCCTCCCAAGAAAAGACATCCCATCTTGAAGTACTTGGATTCTTTATCAGAACTGTTCAACTTGCTTCTTATTTTGGCTGGTGTTCTTGATTACATCTTGTTGGCTATTGATTTCACTGCAAACTTCCAAAATGTAAGTAGAAACAAATGCGTGTACCTTTTTTTTTAAATTCGAATCTCTTTTAGACCTACCTCGGCGCTATTCTGATCGGTGTGGCTCTACTGAATGCATTTATTGAATTCTATCAAGAACACAAGTCTCAGGCAATGTTGGATTCTTTCCTTAAGATGATCCCTTCCAAGGCCATGGTCTGCCGTGAAGGCAAAGTAAATCAAATCGATGCCGCTGAATTGGTAGTGGGTGATGTAGTCTTCTTCCGCATGGGAGACAAGGTCCCTGCAGATGTCTTTATCTTTTCCGCTTCGGATCTCAAGGTAGATAATTCGTCTTTGACTGGCGAATCGGACCCACAAGAACGCAAAGCGACCAATAGCGAGAAAAATCCCTTTGAAGCCGAGAACATTGCCTTCAATGGAACGCTGGTCGTTTCTGGCGAAGGTTACGGTATCGTTATCCGCACTGGTGACAGAACGGTGCTAGGCCAGATTGCTGGTCTCACTGCCGGCGAAACTAAGAACGTGTCGCCTTTGACTCGTGAAATCGGAAACTTTGTGAAGATCATTGCAACTATCGCATTCAGCACGGCCATTATCTTTTTCGGCATCGGCTTCCCCGTCAATCATAACAACGTATCGTTGACACTGAACTTTGCTATCTCCGTTTTGGTGGCCTGGGTTCCTCAAGGTTTACCTGCAACTGTGACAATTCTACTGACAATCGCCGCCAAACGCATGGCCCAGCGAAATGTTTTGGTCAAAGATCTTCGAGGAGTCGAGACTCTTGGTGCAATTACCCTTCTTGCCACGGATAAGACCGGAACTCTCACGCGAAACCAGATGACAGTAACCTACGTCTGGTCATGCCTCCGTTTGCATAACATCCTTGCAAAGCAAAGCTTAGAATCTGCCGTGGTCGACCTTCCGGGCGTCAAGGAAATTATCCATATTTCTTCGCTCAATTCTCGCGCAAAGTTTGATCGTTTGGATGTCCCAATGAACGAACGCCAGGTACTTGGTGATGCCACTGAAACAGGTCTTGTACGCTTTGCTGCCGACCACGTTGGTACAACTGAGTTTGATCGCCTTCCTGAACGCTATCCAAAGGTGTTTGAAATTCCTTTCAACTCGGACAACAAATGGGCAATGACTATCCACAACAAATCCCACGCCAACGGTTCGCTGACACTTTACGTCAAGGGTGCTCCGGAAAAGGTCCTGAAACTTTGCAGTACGATCCTAACGGAAAACGGCCCAGTTGAACTAGCTCAAGAACATCATGACGCCTTCCAGGAGACCTACACGCATATGGCAAGCCAAGGTCATCGTGTACTTGCATTTGCCCAGCTTTTGTTGCCTGAAACCGAATATCCTGCCGACTATGCTTTTGACAAGAGCAAGAACAATTATCCTATGTCGAATCTCACATTTGTTGGTCTTGCATCACTGGAAGATCCTCCTAAGCACGGTGTACGCGAAGCAATCGGAAAATGTCGTGTAGCTGGTATCAAGGTGATGATGGTGACGGGTGACCACCCTTTGACGGCTGAAGCAATTGGACGTAAAATCAATTTGATGTTGGGTGACACGAAAGAAATGGTAGCCAAACGTACAGGACGACCGGTCGAGGATATACAGGATCACGAATACAATGCAGTTGTTGTCCATGGAGACCAGATCGACGAACTGACGGATTATGAATGGGATTCTATTCTGCTGAAGGACGAAGTCATTTTTGCTCGGACAACTCCAGCTCAGAAGCTCAACATCGTGAAACGGGCCCAATCCATGCGTCATATCGTGGGTGTCACAGGTGATGGTGTTAACGATGCCCCTGCACTGAAAAAGGCCGATTTGGGTATTGCCATGAATATTTCCGGATCTGATGTCTCCAAGGACGCCGCAGCTATGATCATTTTGGACGACAACTTTGCATCCATCGTCCACGGTATTGAAGAAGGTCGACTAATTTTTGTGAATTTGAAGAAATCAATCATGTACACCGTTACCCACTCTATGCCTGAAGTTATCCCCAACCTGCTTTATATTATTGTTCCCATCCGTAAGTCTTTGCTATCAATGCAATTTATGTACTCACATATCTTTCTCTTCAGCATTACCTTTGAATGCCATGCTTATTCTTCTGATCGATCTTGGTTTCGAATTGTTTGCCGCTCTTTCCTTTGCCTGGGACAAGCCTGAGACGCTGGGTAGTCTAATGAAGGTTGCACCTAGGAAACCAGTGACACCTGATTCGATTGACCGTTACAGAAAAGAAGTTCTGCGCAAGGAATGCTACTTGAAATTTGATGAAGACGGTGAAGAAATTCGTCCAACCATCTTCCGTAGGATTTACAACAACGTCCACCCTTTGATCACGAGAGCATACTGGGCTGAGAAGTCTCAAAAGACGGAAGATACTGTTCTGGTTGACTTTAACTTGCTTTCCTGGGCGTACCTGGAGATTGGAATTATCGAATCTATTGGAGGAATGGTTGCATATTTCGTCGTATTTTGGTATCATCATGTCACGCCCTGGGATTCTGTTAATCTCCAACGAGGCTCTGGTGCACCGACCTACTATCTCCAAAATGGACCGATCTATGCTCAACCTTATGTGACCTCCGCAGGAGTGACCTTGGATGCTGAAGCCCAACATGTAGCTTACGCACAGGCCCAATCGATGGTTTACTGGAGTGTCATGATGATGCAAATGTTCAACATGTTTGCCTGCAAGACTAGCATCACAATGCCCTTCGGAAAGTATATGTTCAGCAACAAGATGACCTTTGCCGGTATTGCTGGTGGTGTTGCTTTGGCAACTTTGATCGTTTACTGCCCACCTTTCAACATTCCTTTCTACACGGAGTATCATACATCGCCTCTTTGGTGGCTCATTCCTTTTGGTTTTGGTTTCGTTATCATTTTTTACGCTTGCATGCGTGTCCTAGTCTTGCGACACCTCCGACCACTGGCCTGGACTCCAGAAATTCAAGGACTCCGCATGCATCCTACGATCCGAACAGTCTTTTCCTACAGAACCAGCGAGGAAAAGGCAGGTCAAATAGCATAAATCTGTAACCTATATGTCATATACATTTTTATATTACTTTTATACATTTATTTCAATATAGACATACTTTGATCCACTGTAAACTAGTAAATGAGAGCGGTCGTTAACTAAGATATTTGGTTTTACATTTGGCGTTTTGACTGAAGTTGTACTTCGCAGTTGGCGCTGGTCGAGAATTAATTTAGTGTTTGCGCTGTACGGTTGAGATGGGCTACTTGCCATAAGTAAGGACATGAAATTCCGAAGAAGAAAATGAGAAAACCGTGAGGGAACTGATGGCGGATGTCTAGAAGTCTCATAGATATGAAATTGTTTTCCAAATTAAAAGATGACGAATAAATATGCAACCTCTGAGCGGCCGCCGATGTTCGAAGAAATATGATTGATTAAAATGATCGCCGCTGTACGATAGCATAAACGCTTCTAAAGAGGACGCACTCATTTTATTTAGAAAGGGCCGTTTGAAAGAAATAACGTGTGATGTGCAAACACGCAGCATTCACGAAACTTTCGGACGTTCCGATTAGACATGACCATCTTCCGATCCTAATATCGTTTGTAGATGGCAGTCAAGGAATCACACCCTCAGTGGGTGATTTGATTGACTCATCAGCAGAGGCCGGTCAATTACCTGTATCAAGCCATTGTCATAGTACGTTGTAGCGCTTGCAAACCTATTATTATACTGAGGCGAATATACGATCCAACTTGTCACTTTCGCCAGAACCTTCTCATGACAGGCAGATAGCAAATAACGTGCCACGTACAGCACTCACGCGACGCCATTATATAGTACTTGATGCAATCATAAATCATCACTTCATAACACTAGCCGCTTAACTTATATTGTGTAGATGTAAGTACAATCATTGAGAAAAGAGATTACCGTGGCATTATCCCCTCGTTCTACCGCGGAAGTGAGTGTAGGTTTGTAGGAACACCAACAATTATTCTATTGATCATTACAGCAAATGTGACAGTATCGCAAAAACCGCGAAAAGTGCCAAAAGCAGCATCATACGATGTCCAACAAGATTTTTTATCTGAGTGTTTTAGCATATAGGCATCCAGGACGAGGACGTTTTGCAGGATCCTGAGAGTAGATACGTCCGCAAATCTCGAGATACCGAGAATGTTCGCGATCATTACTGTTCAGTCATTGGACAGTGTCCAGCTTTGTTAGGTCAATCACTGTGAAGTTGCAGGTACAATACATAGCATCATTTATTCGATACGGCCTATACATCATTGTGCTTCTGGGACAAAATAAATTTGAGCGGAGCAAATTCTCAGACGAGGTCTATACGTGTCGCAACGCTTTTCTTTCCCTCTGCGTACCTTTTTTCGTCATGGTGAAATCCACGACGCTGTATACATTGCCATGTATCCTTGCAGCCATAATTACTGTGCAATCGGCTAATGCTATCAAGGGTCTGGCACCAGAAAGTGGGTTTTTCTGATTTTGTTAGGAGTGTATAATAACGCATATTCTCGGTGAAGAGCATAGCATGTACGCTCCTTCGGAGGGCGATTGGCAATGTCTTGATGGTTCCAAACGCATCCCATATTCTGCTATCAATGATGATTACTGTGATTGTCCTGACGGCTCCGATGAACCAGGTAAAGGTGGAATGACCAAAGCAGGATCTTAAACCATCGCCTCAACAACAGGCACTTCGGCTTGTCCCAACAGCCAATTCTACTGTGAAAACAAGGGGCATATCCCAGCTTACATCCGGTCGTACGCTGTGAACGATGGGATCTGTGGTATGATAGGCAATTGAAGCCGATGTCTTTTGGTATTTATTCATGTTATCATATTTTAGATGAAGCGTGCTGCGATGGATCTGACGAAGTCAGTGGACTGTGTCCAAATCGTTGCAAACAAGTCGCAGAAGAATATGCGAAAATACAAGCAAAGCTTGAGAAAGTACGGTCCGCTGGCATGAAAGCCAAGAAGAAATTGATCCAAGAAGCCCAGCCCGTGGTTCAAGGCTGGACTCAAGACAGAGAGAAACTAGAAACCGAGTTAGCGGAACAGCGCAAAGAACTCGAGCAATACAAACGTAATAGATGATGTTTTCGTAACGACGGAGGTCGTATCAGCTAACAAAGAAGCGTATCATTGTAGGCATATTAGACGAGTTGGAAGCCCTGGAAAAAGGATTGAAAGCCAAAGCAAGTGCGTGCAATTCTTGTGAAAAGCAGAATGCACGCATATCAAAATTGCGTGGACAAGTCGCAGAACTTCAGGAAGACGTCGATCTCCTTTTATCCCTACTCCATGATCTCAAACGCGATCATAATCATAACTATCACGATATGGCGGTCAAAGCGGCAATTTCCGCTTATGATGAGTTCCTGAGTGAACGCGACGCGACCAAAAATGATATTGAGAATGAGGACGATGCGGACGATGATTTCCCTGTGGAAGATAGTACTGTCGTCGAAAACAACGATCAACCCGAGAGTGAAGGTGAGTAGAAGCATAATGTCAGTAATTAGGAAGATCTAAAGCAACTGATTACCTCGCTGAAATCACCAAATCAATTTTCTTCTTTATTCTTTTTTAAAAAACAAAAACAAAAGGTAAAGCTGAATTTTCTATTTTAAACAAGCTGGTATCAGCACTCCCGCGCCAGTTGAAAGATTGGCTGGATGCACGGTCGGAAACTGACACGAGCAACCAGAATTTGGATGGCTCAGGTGGGCGGGATCTGTCCGGTTCTCGGGCATAGGAACTAACTTGTATTCTGTTGGATCAGAACTGGAAGCAGCTCGCAAGACGTACAATGACTTGAAGTCTGAAATTCAGACTAAGGAAGACAAGCTCAACGAAGTTGTCGAAGAGCTTGCAAAGGATTACGGTCACGAACATGAATGGTTGAAATTGAAGGACGTATGCGCCGAGAAAAATGAGGGCGAGTATGTTGAAAAGAGTCCTACTAATATTATGACTCACGAAAATGTTAGGTA